>OX183136.1:24177278-24383922 GCA_945261195.1 Cryptosula pallasiana | reverse complement strand
CAAAATCCAAGTAGTTTGAGTCTTCATTGGTTTGGTATCATCTAAGTGGGTGGTAGATCTTGAAAGGAATTCTTGCTGTGTTGGAAAGTATGCTGTCTTCAAAATCCAAGTAGTTTGAGTCTTCATTGGTTTGGTATCATCTAAGTGGGTGGTAGATCTTGAAAGGAATTCTTGCTGTGTTGGAAAAGTATGCTGTCTTCAAAATCCATGTAGTTTGAGTCTTCATTGGTTTGGTATCATCTAAGTAGATGGTAGATCTTGAAAGGAATTCTTGCTGTGTTGGAGAAGTATGCTGTCTTAAAAATCCATGTAGTTTGAGTTTCATTGGTTTGGTATCGTCTAAGTAGGTGGTAGATCTTGAAAGGAATTCTTTCTGTGTTGGATAAACGTGCTGTCTTCAAAATCCATGTAGTTTGAGTCTTCATTGGTTTGGTATCATCTAAGTAGGTGGTAGATCTTGAAAGGAATTCTTGCTGTGTTGGAAAGTATGCTGTCTTCAAAATCCATGTAGTTTGAGTCTTCATTGGTTTGGTATCATCTAAGTGGGTGGTAGATCTTGAAAGGAATTCTTGCTGTGTTGGAAAAGTATGCTGTCTTCAAAATCCATGTAGTTTGAGTCTTCATTGGTTTGGTATCATCTAAGTGGGTGGTAGATCTTGAAAGGAATTCTTGCTGTGTTGGAGAAGTATGTTGTCTTCAAAATCCATGTAGTTTGAGTCTTCATTGATTTGGTAGTATCTAAGTAGGTGGTAGATCTTGAAAAGAATTCTTGCTGTGTTGGAGAAGTATGCTGTCTTCAAAATCCATGTAGTTTGAGTCTTCATTGGTTTGGTATCATCTAAGTAGGTGGTAGATCTTGAAATGAATTCTTGCTGTGTTGGAGAAGTATGCTGTCTTCAAAATCCATGTAGTTTGAGTCTTCATTGGTTTGGTATCATCTAAGTAGGTGGTAGATTTTGAAATGAATTCTTGCTGTGTTGGAGAAGTATGCTGTCTTTAAAATCCATGTAGTTTGAGTCTTCATTGGTTTGGCACCATCTAAGTAGGAGAGAAAGTCATGTTGTGTAACATCTTTAAAGGGGTTCTTGGTGTGTCGGAGAAGTGGGTCGTCTTCAAAATCCATGTGGTTTGAGTCTTCATTGGTTTGGTATCGTCTAAGTAGGTGGTAGATCTTGAAAGGAATTCTTGCTGTGTTGGAGAAGTGTGGTGTCTTCAAAATCCATGTAGTTTGAGTCTTCATTGGTTTGGCATCATCTAAGTAGGCGGTAGATCTTGAAAGGAATTCTTGCTGTGTTGAAGAAGTGTGCTGTCTTCAAAATCCATGTAGTTTGAGTCTTCATTGGTTTGGTATCATATAAGTAGGAGAGAAAGTCATGTTGTGTTACATCTATCGTTGGTGTTGGTAGATCTTGACCAGATGTTTTATAGTCTTTGCTACTGCTGCGTTTTGTCTCAAACAAGAGTCCAAAGTAGGCATTGTGTCTACAAAATACAAAAAAGTTGATTGTTACAATTGATTCATTTATTTTCATTGGCTTTATCTACATAAAGTAGCGAAGAAAAAGTTTGCGTGAGTATAACACTATCTAGTAGAAATAAATTTATATCTAGGTTCAACTAGCATTAAATAATTATTATTATTTTGTTAATAATAAATAATTAGAGTCGGTTACTTTACTAGTGCTCGGACAAACACACAATTTTGTTAATGTCAAAGTCTGTGATCTTACAAAGAAATAGCTTAGACAGACATTATGAGCATAAAATTATCTAGTAAAGATAAATTACCTAGGATTGAATTCTAGTTGAGGTTTCATATTTTTATTAATAAATAATTGAAATCGCTTGGACAAACAGACAGATTTTTCAATGACACAGCTTGCGTTCTTGCGAGCGAATAGCTTAGACACTGTGCGTGTAAAATTATCTAGTAAAGTTAAATATATGTCTAGAGGCGAAAATGGAGGACAACTCCGTATCGCAACTAGTTGAGCTTTTCAACTAGAGTTAAATACATTAGTTATTATTCATTTTAAAAATAAATAATTAGAGCTTTGTACTAGTGTTAAATAATTATTGATTATCTTTTACCTTATCACCACTTAGAGCCAGATGATTTAATTAGCTAAAGAGAAATAATTATTTTAGCATTTCTTACCTTGATGCTGGATGGTCTCCTAGTAGCTGTAGTAGATGATGCTTTTCCGCTTGCTGTTGAAGAACTGGATGCTTTCTGTGTGAAAACAGTGGCTCTTAAATAGCTAAAGTTGCACTGATTAAACCCTATGAATCAGCATTTTTTCCAATGCTTTCGCGGGAATAAAAACTGTTTTTTTCGCGTGAATAAAAAACAATGTTTTCGCGGGAATAAAGAATTTATTTTCACGCGAATGGAAACCGGAACTTTGATTCCACTTTTCCGACATTTAAGGTTAGCCAGCTTCTGGATATGGTTTCTGGAGGTTCTTGAGCTATGTTTGCTCCCTCAAGCTATGACAGCCATCTTGATGCCAGCCCAGGATAGCTACCCAGGGCCGGGGTAGTAAATTCCCTGTGCCGGTATGATTAATTACTGTTACTTATTGCTTAAACAAAGCAATATGTTCGTTATTATAGAACCAAGTCTGTCTATTGTGTCTAAAGGAGGCATGCCTGTGGTAACCACCATCAGGGAGACCTCTTTGCAGTAGTACTCACTGATGGTGTCCAGTGAAATCCACTACAGTATTCATAATTCTCAAGTTTGTCCTGTGATGTTTCGCTTTTCAGTTTTCTTCCTTTTTTTGGCTTGGTTTTTTGCAAAAGATACTTTGGGTTTGTTGTGGGTGCATTTTCTGTTGTGGTGTTTAGCTTTAGGTAATTTTTCTGATGGGTAGCTATTTCTTTGTCTTGGCTGCAGGTTTAGATTTGCTTCAGTTTTTTATCTCAGGTTAGACCAAGTTTTTGCTGCACTTTACCAGGAAGGTCGGCTTGCGTGACGTGTTGATATTCTCTGGTAGACTTGATTGTAAGCTAAGATGATAGGTGTGGCAAATGAAAGGGATTACTCAGAGGCTGTATAAAATAGGTGAAATGCAGGTAATTATTGCTAGCTTTCCATGACATGACTTGTAGAGCAATTGAATAGCGATACATATTAATGGCTTATGAAAATGGATAAGTCGCTACTGTTGTAATGATGGTTTTGCGAATTTGAATGTCACTACGACTTATAATAGTGTAATAGATTTGTACAGTGCAGCTCCCTAATCTTCAGCCGGTGCTATTGTATATATATTATCTCCTTTACCTAAAGAATGCTCACCGGATTACTATGCTTGACTACACAAGAATACAGCTCACCCAAACCAAGCCTAAGGGAGGATTTCCCGCCTCTAGCGTTCTGACTCACATGTATTATTTATAGTTATTCTCTAGTGCTAGTGTACCTGCTTATGCTTGCATTTTTATGTCGCGCTGGGGGTATTGTATTTAGCCAATCATATGTATATGCCATTAGTTGATTTTTTATCTAGCATAAATACTCTTGCATATACTCTTGCTTTCCGCCCAGCTCTTCAGTTCTTAGACAGCTCTTGGACAAAACACTCAGATAGTAGAGGACTCAGGAAAGACTAGCAAGCAAACTGTTCTAACCAGTTTTATGTTGAGTGTTCACTCGACCGTTGCCGATAGTTACCATCGTTCTTATTCTATACTTTTGTCTGTCATCCACCTTTGTGAGTTATAGTTAGACATTGTTTGTTTTTTGTGTGAGTAGCAATAAACCATTGTTACCTCCAACTCTGTGATATCTGTGAGGCCGGTTGCCTGAACACAGTTGTGCTTGCTTTATTAGCAGCATCCAGTTATATCCAGCGCAGGATAAACCACCAAGGCTTCGCCACTCTACTGCTACGCTACCATTACGGTAGAAACAAAGCCGGATCATATAACACTCTTTTATGTACCAGTAACGGTCTACTCTGTATACGGGGAAAACCATTACATTGGTGGCAGCGGTGGGATTGTTCTTGTTCTCACCCCAGTACTACAAGAGAGAAGCTAATGGCCAAACTCACCAACTACTCTTTCCCCTTTGCCCTCTCATTATCAACCGTGTTCGGTAGATCACCCCCCTACCACCCCATGGATACTGTTCTCCCCTTCTTGCCAGCATCCTCCTACAGCGTGGAGTGAGTGCGGCCCTATATACTATATAGAAAAAGAGCACACGTCACGTCCCACCTCACTTCCCAGTATAGTACGGTCGAACCACATATCCAGCTGAAGAAAGAAGCACAGAAGAGGAGTAGACGTCCCACTGTACCTCACCCTGCTATACAGAACAAATAACCTACCTATCCTGCTGAAGAAAGAGACGAGTAAAGATATTCAGAGAGCCTCAATGAGAGGAGTTTCCGCCTATGGCTGCACATAGAGCCAGAAGTGCAGAGCGATTGCCAGCCGGCACCCCAGAAGCAGTGGCTTTAGGCAGACTAGCTGAAACCCTGAGAGGGTTGCTCAACCCCCGCGCACCTGCGCCAGTCTTCAAATCATTAAGTTCAATGGACAGGGTGATGTAGAATATTTCATTGGTCGGTTCCTGGAAGTTGCTGAAGCAAACGGTTGGGATGATGATGCTTCCTTGCTACATGTGAGAGAATCACTCAGAGAAGATGCCCTGGAGGGTGGCAAGCTTAACACCCTTAGAGTTGTGTTCACCGCGCTCCGTGGTCGTTTTGGCCTGACACGCCGTGAGGCCCTGCAGAACATTGCCCAACTGAAGAAAGCTCCAAAGACTTCCTTGCAGGAGCATGCCAATGACGTTGAGAGATTATTACATGTCGCGTATGAAGAATTGCCAGATGGACATGTAGAACGTCTAGCGTTAGAGACGTTTGCCACCACCCTGGGCCACCCGTATCTACAAAGACATTTGTTAGCAGTGAATCCCAGAAGCGTAGAAGAAGCTGTTTGAGCTGGAGGCGAATTCCTCCAAATAAGAGCCTTCACAGACAACAAGCCATCCAGAGTGCGCCTAGTAGAAAAACATGAGGAAGACAGGTATGACGAGGAATACCATCAACCTTCCATGACCCATTACCGTCATCCACAGAAAGCGGCCGTAGTTACACCAGCTCATAGAGAACTGGATTACTCTTACCCAGTTGTGAGCAGTAACCACCACCCTGCTCCTCAGCCAGCACCAGTGTACGAAGATACCATGACATGGTTGCTTCAGGCAGTACAGGAAATGGCCACTGAGATGCAACAGTTGAGACAATGGCAACAAACAGTGCTTACACCTACTCCTGGGGTGCACTCTGCTCCTCAACCTCCTGTGCAGGCTCCTCACACGGTGTACCACTCTCCTCCTGCGACACCTACCACCACTGTCAGTGAGTGGCCACCTCTTACAACAGCTCGTTCTTCCCCCCCCCCCCCCCACAGTGTTGGTACTGTGGACAGCCGGGACACTACAGCAAATATTGTCCATCCAAACCGCAAGTCGTCTCCACACCTAGTAGAAATCCAGTGACGGGAAACGAGTAGCTACCACACCGGCTGACTGCAATAAAGCAAAAAGGTGGAGAAAGGAAATGAAAAAGATGGAGAGACGTAACCCTATACCGTTACTCTCCTTATATGGAGAGCCTCTGCGCAGAGAACGGAAGCGAGCTGAAACAGGCCATGCCCAGCTGCCTACCTCTCCTGTCAGCTGCCTGAGAAACTATACAGGAAACAAGCCACCACCTCCTGGTGGGGAACTACTTCCTACAAGTGATGGCCAAGTCACCCTACAGAAAAAGAGAGAGAAGCGAGTTCAGAACAAACAAGTCATACCATCTCTGTTATTCTTACCAACAATACAACTTACCGGCCCCCTGAAGCTCCAGCTTGCCCTAGCTCAGCAAGCGGTAGCTGTACCAGTTAGAAAACCGATGGAGAGCGCCACACACTCACCAGTCAGAGTGTTGCCCCCTCCTTCCCATGCTACTGAAGTACAGCCCACCCGTGTAACTGACCAGAAAGTAGAGAGGCCTTACAGAGCGAGTTACTTCTTACCGGTAGGTTAGAGAACCAGCCAGTCACACTCCTCGTTGACACCGGTTGCACAACAAACCTCTTATCAAAACATATGTTCAATCCCTTGCCCCAAATAGTGAAGAAGAAGGAGAGTGAGTCACATGGATTCATGGCGGACGGGGCACAAATCCCCTTCTACGGAACAGTGAATGCAGGGCTACAGTTGAAAGAGAAAAGGACAGCGGCCACGTTTGTAGTTAGCCATATAAACGAGGATGCTATATTGGGGATGCCCTTCCTCACTGACCATGACTGCCGTTTAAAATTTGGTAAGCATGCCATCGTGATCTCAGGACATGAGATGCATCATACAGACAAGGAAGGCAGCAGACTGGTGAAAAACAATAGGCTCTCCCACATTGAACAGCTAGGAATCAATGGAGATACCCCCCACTTGTACCAGGTCAGCGGGCAGAGTTACTTTCCCACTGGCCGGCCAAACCGTCACCAGCCATTTTTAAGTGGAAGCCACACATTGTGCCACCTACAAGACATCAGCATTCCTGCATCTGACCTTTTCAACCTTCCACGGTGTATAACCGAGGTTCTCAGATGGTTTCGGAAGAAGGGAGTCAAAATTGAGTTCATTCAAAACAAATCACCCTGGGTGGATAGGCAGAATATTGAGACTGCAGTGACCAAACTAGGAGCGGCCAAAAATTACAAGCAAGAGTCCAAGTTGGAGCGGCCAAAAGAACCACTACCTACCAAACCCCAGCCACACACAGCAAGTTTGAGGAAGATCGACCAAGTAGTTTAGCCAAGAACGACCAAAGTGTGAGGGAGTTGTCCCAACAACTAGTGGAGATGAATCCAGTGCCCAGTCACAGTGAAAGCCAGCCAACTAACCTACTAGTGTGGAAACCAGGTGGAAGTCTGGACCCACCCACGCGTTATAGTCAGTCAGCTACAACAACAAAAGGGGTGGATCAACAGACAGCATGTATTAAATTGTGTGAAATGAAGAGAAGTTCTCCTAAGTCAGTTCTCACTGAAACTCCCCCCAACTGGCCACCAGTAGAAGGCATAGAATCTCCCACAACCACTGAACAAACTTTAATCCCTTGGAAAGAAAATCATCAAGTTATCAAAGTTGATGAATTGGGCAAAAGTTCAGTCAAGAAATTATCCACAGACAGAAAATTGCCAAAACGATTGGTACTAAAACAGAAGTATATTAAACCTGGCTGGGATGCAGCCAACCCCCCCCCCCCCCCCCCCCCCCCCCCCCCCCCCCGTACTGGACACCGTTTGAGAGAGAATAGTCTAGCAAACATAATTGAAAAGTATTGTGTTTCTATCCGCTCCCAGTCAAGAGTAACAGGTGCTTGAATACAGCAACCGTCAACCAGCTCATTGTGAGGCATCCACCCTCGCCTGTTTGTCAACCAAGCATGAGTCAAGGACAATGCCTGTTGAGCGCGGGAACCGCCATTGCTACACAACTTTCCAAGGCTACAGGACGTGTTTTCACTACTGCTGAGTTTGTCCAACACCACTCTAACCACGCCATGGAGCACTCTCAGGATATCTCACTTGTCAAAGACGCTGCTCTTCAGTTAGAAGAAGAGGAAAGATTTCTAATGGAGATCGATGATGCTGCAGAGCATCTGCTAGAGAAGAATTCTGCCTGTCGACAATCTTCACCTACACAGAAGGTTTATCTGCCAGTTCAGCCTAGACGCTCAGCAAAGAGTAGGTTTTCACTCCCTCCTTCTGACCACCAACTGGACAGCTGGTTCAACAACACAGCTCTACCAGAGATCCTCTAGCTTTGAGGCATTCCTCCCCTTCCCGCCAGTTGGATACAGAGTTTCCTCCCCTTCCAGTTTCTGCTGCCATGTCCCCCCTTCATGGTACACCTACTTCGCAGCAGGCCTTTTCTGTACTCTCTTGGGTATGGGACCCTCTTCTCACCACTACATCTTCCAGTACGGAGCTTAGTCACAGTATGGTGACTGTTACTGTGAAGTCAGACAGCCCAACCCGTATGTCCCACACCATTACACATGAACGGATGCAAATGCTAGGAAGGATTGTCCGGAGCAAACGGAGAGGAGCTTCACTTCTGTTTGGTCCCTCTGGGTAGGATATCTTTTTGACTGCCGTGGCCACCTGCTCTTCCCTTGCCAAGCCAGACCGTTCTCAAATGGGAATCAGGAAGGTAAACCTGAAGCCAGCTGAGCAAGTTCCCTTAGCAGATCTTATACCTACCAGGTGTAAGGTTGAGACTGTTTCCGTGCCTGTTTCCACAGCACCCGTTGCCTCCTCTGCAGCTGAAGTTAGCTCTTACCCCCCTGCTACTCTTCCCATTGTGCAGTTAGTGGATGTTGGTGCCACCACCTCCTACCTCTACTGTATCAGAGGAAGTTACTGCTCCTCACGCATCTGACAAAAAGCTACCCATTGCCCATCGGCTACTGCAATGGATAGCCCCTTTCACTGAGAAGGCGATGCAAAAGCAGCTCAAAAAGGCTAGGCGTAGTACCTGCCAGATGTGCCATTACCAGGCTAAGAACATGCGCCAACTTTCTGTCCATGTCCACCAGCACTTCGTCAGATACTTCTGTAAGTGCCGGAACTCTTCCATCTCCCGTGACAGTGTTTATGGGCATCAAAAGAAGCGGGGCTCAGGACCAGAAGACACTGATCACTACCAACAGATGGGATACATCTACAACGTTGATGGTGAAAGCTTTCCGGCCTTTCGCAGGTATCAGCACTGGTCACCCTCTGAGGAGTTTGGACCCTGCAGACCTACCCAGACAGGCACCGTTACCCCTTCTGTTCCCTCTACTCCTGTGTAGGCGGAACCTCTACCTACAGCTCCTATCCAACCAGAACCTTCTCCATCGCAGTCTGGTATTACACCACTGATGTCGATTCCCTTGGCCGGCTACCGGATTCCCAAGAAGAACATACGTAGGAAGCCCTGTACCACAGTTACCCTTAGCTCTGAAGATATGGTTGTGTTTTCTTCTCCCCCTGTTTCTACACCCCCTTGCGTGGGGAGAGGTGTCTCCTTGTCAGTCGCTCTTGTACCTCCAGTAGAACCTGCTCCAGAGGTTAGCCTGTCTATACGCTTCCTACAGAACCGGGCTTGCTGCGCATTGTCTATAGGTGAAGGCATCAAGGAATTTGAGGACGAGTTGGAAGAAATGAGAGTGAAAGTGCTTTAGCTGGAACCCTTTACTGAGACAGAAATCGCACAGCTGAGAACCAGAGCCCACTTGCTAAAGATAGAGATCTCCCGCCTGAAAGATATTCAGAAGACCTTGCGGGGCTGCCTGTTCTAAAGCATGGCATGCATCTCTTCTTCTCGGACACCATGCTATTGTGTCCACACCGTCTTGGTGTGTCGGTTGACCCTTCAACCCCTTCCAGTTTTCTCCCTCCACTGCCGGTTGGCAGGCTTTAACCATATATATTCTCCATACATGGTCTTTTGCTATGGGCCATACTCCGTATGTGCCTCTTGGACTACAGGTTTTGTAGTCGACGGTCTCTTTGAGATTCTTGGAACCTATTTAACCACCCCACTGCTGGTTGGCAGGTTTTAACCATATTTACTCTCTTTGCACATGGTCTTGTGCCTCAGGACATACTCCGTATGTACTTCCCGGTCTACAGGTTTTGTACAGGTTGACAGCATCTCTGAGGCTCTCCAGTATATATTCATATTTATATACCCCCTATTTATCCCCAGCCTCCTATTTATTTGGCCACCGTGTGCCTGTTTAACTATCAGTACGGAAGTACTTGATCGTTGAAGCGGCCTGTGTAATAGATTTGCACAGTGCAGCTCCCTAATCTCCAGACAGTGTTATGGTATATACATGTATATCTCTTCTACATAAAGAATGCTCACTGGATTACTACGCTTGACTACACTAGAGTACAGCTCACCCAAGCCAAGCCTAAGGGAGGATTTCCCGCCTCTAGCATTCTGACTCACATGTGTTATTTATAGTTATTCTCTAGTGCTAGTTTACCAGCTTATGCTTGCCTTTTTATGCTGCGCTGGGGGTATTGTATTTAACCAACCATATGTATATGCCATTAGTTGATTTTTTATCTAGCATAAATACTCTTGCATATACTCTTGCTTTCCGCCCAGCTCTTCAGTTCTTAGACAGCTCTTGGACAAGACACTCAGATAGTAGAGGACTCAGGAAAGACTAGCAAGCAAACTGTTCTAACCAGTTTTATGTTGAGTGTTCACTCGACCCCTGCCGATAGTTACCACCGTTCTTATTCTATACTTGTGTCTGTCATCCACCTTTGTGAGTTATAGTTAGACATTGTTTGTTTTTGTGAGTAGCAATAAACCATTGTTACCTCCAACTCTGTGATAACTGCGAGGCCGGTTGCCAGAACACAGTTGTGCCTGGTTTATTAGCAGCATCCAGTTATATCCAGCGCAGGATAAACTACCAAGGCTTTGCCACTCTACTGCTACGCTACAATTATAGTAGAAACAAAACCGGATCATATAGTCTCTTTTATGTACCAGTAACGGTCTACTCTGTGATGGCTAGTACCCTTAACTATACCTATTATTCAGACAATCAAGAAAAAGAAGACAACTTCTCATGCCCACCACCAGGAGCCCTTGTAATGGCTAGACAGACTCAATGGACACATATATATTACCCAGACAATGAAGAAGAAGACAACTTCTAATACCCCATCACCAGGAACCATATAGCCAGAACAACAGACCCATTTGGAGACATGTTTGTGCCAGACACTCTCGTACCGCCCAGGGTTGCTCTTGTGACCAGCTGTGACTTTAGGGAAGAATGACACTCCACCGTTTTTGTGATTACCTCCTGACAATTTTAAGTCTGTAATTCCTTTATAACACTATATCTTATCAATCCACACCCAACTGAACAGACCGAAGTTTTTGTGTATTATATTTTATTATCTTGACATATGACCATATTATTCATATGTATATATATTTCATTTCCATACAATTAGTCTCGACTTCCAGGTCCGTCTTGGATAACACTTCTAAATAACACAAACAGATGGAAGCAAAGTTCAGTTGTTTTGGAGTTTTTATTTTAGCCATTGACTTATATTCTTGTGCATCATTTTTGTATTGACTTACATATTATTTTTGTATTACTAACTTGCTCAGAGGACTCTGGGATTATTTGCTGCTCCATAGGACTTTGAAAACCAGATAAGTACCTTTTACACTAACCAGTTTTTTCATCCCTAATAAGCCAACCATCAGGGGTTTTTCTGGAGAAATAAAAGAAGCCGTGAAAAGATTTCAACCTTGTACTGTTGTGACTAAGTAGTTTTCAAGGAGTACTCATTTTTCTTGGAGATTAGTCTTGCATAGAAGTTGTCTACACTTGAAGAAGTAGTTTTTCAGAGGTTTTTAATTAATCTAGAGGATTAATCTTGAACAGAAGTTGTCTACTCTCGCCTAGACAAATCTGAGAATTGAACAGTTCCTAAATATACATATATTTGGAAATATCTGGCAATCACTAATAAACCCTACTGTGTGGTGGAACCTCTTGTTGTTCAGTAGACCACCAGTAGAAGGATAGAAGGGTCAATACTCTATTCTAGGTTTATTACAACTCTGTATACGGGGAAAATCATTACAATAGCACCAGACCACTGAAGCATTATGGAAAAGAGAGTACAGTAGTGGTACTGGTTTGCACATGCGTGTATTGACTTTCCAGCATCGCTGCAATCAAAATAATTAAATAACTTGGACAGACATTTCAGTGATATCATACAGTTGCCTTTCAACACAACGTTGATTACTATAAGGTCATGCAGAATAAGTGTTCACAAATATATGTATATGTTTTCATTTCATATTATTTGTTTTTTGTCCCTATTTTAGAACTTGATAATATAGTTTATATAAGAAATAATCAATTGGTCATAGCTAAATAAAAGTAGTGATTTTTTATATATATTTCTATTCATGAATAAAAGGTTAGTCAAGGATTCCTTTTTCAAAGTTTTATTTGTGAAATATGTCATATTAGATGAAACAAACAAAGTAAGTGCATTTAAAAAAAATTGTTTGAAACAACTTTTTCTCATTACAGTTTGAGTAGTTTATTCAATCAATTGACTGAAAGTCGCCGTTGACTCGCTGTTAGGGTTCATGATCTTTGGGCCTACCGTACTGTAAAGGATTTTGTTAAAATGCCATCACTGACAGCTACTAGAGAATGAATCAAACTGGCAAAGCAGACAAAGTTCACTGTAGAGCGCTACTGCGAAAGCAGAGATGGCTCTTCTGGTAATGATCTGTATAGTAGGACATATCGGAATACTACTGTATGTAGACTAGCTAGTATTAACAGTCAACCAGCCTCACGAATCAAACAGAGTTTCAGGTTGAATATCACTGTATTGTGAGCAAAACACAGAAGCTTGGCCAAGAACCTTCTGAGTCAAGCGCACAACCAACTCTGCCCACTGGGCTCACTACCGCTCTATTCATGGAAAATATTATGCATTAGCTGTTGAAAAAGCTACAGGGTAAGTAGGCATACAAAACATCAGGTCATGCTATTACGACTATTCCCAAAGTTACACAAGCAGGCACATTTAAACTAGCTAGCCGCAAATTCCTCAAGTGTTAGGGTGAATAGGTCACATAATAGCCTGCAATCCTCCATGCTTGATCTTTACACAAAGAGAGGGAGCCTGGACGTCTACGTAAGGTACTGTCTGTTCTTCTAGGCAAGCTTGTACTCTTGCATCCATCAGAGTGCTTTAATACACAGAGTGGGGACTTTGCGCAATAGTCGCAATAGTCGCTATTTTGGTGCATACCACCACGCACCTGGTATTAGACATAATGTTAATTAGCTGATATCGCATACAGCATAGCTGAGCAGCTATGCATGCTATGAATGTTTTTAGTGCACTAAATAAAAGCTTGGGATATGTAGACTGTCCCTGTACCATATTGTGAAACTGGCAATATTTTATTATTTGCTACTATCTTGTGCCACTCAACCATTGTAATATATATATTTCATAATGAAATTAAACGTTTTTTGCTTCTTGTCAATAGTGAAACGTTTAAAAATGAAATGTGGCTGAGGGCACTGAGTGGCATGATATACCAAGTTTTTAACACAAAATTATTGTCTGCACTCTTCCACTATCACAATAAACTGTGAAAAACCCCATTTCAATGGCCGTAATCAGAATACTAGCCCATTATTAGGCACACAGCAAATTGATATTAAAACTTTCAAGTGGTCTGAAGTGTGAACGGTTTGCCTGTACCATATTAGAATAAATGGTGAGAGAAATCAACCTGTAAAGGTCATTTAAATAAAACACACAATTTTGGGGCAATGAAGATTAAATAGAAAAGAGGCAGCGGTTTTCGGTTCTCTTTGCACCAAGATGGCCGCGAGTTATATAATCCCGAGCTTGATTGAAAGTCCCCACTCTGTGTATTAAATCACTCTGGCATCCATTGCTTTCATCCCACTGCTTGCTCAAGAGTAAGCTAGTGAGCTAGTAAACAAACTGTCATAGTACACGGCTAATCTATGCATTTACATTCTAGTATTGCTGTCCAATGGTAAAGCATGATGGTTTATCGCTATTGCGAATCACTAAACGTTAGCACCAAAGTACTATACGTTCTCCTATGAGATCGTACATTATAATTATTATTGCTGTTGTTTGGTTATTATGAAGACTGGCAAGTTTCAACTTTCGTAATCTTATCACAGAATTTTCGTGATTGGAAAATTTTGAAGATCTAAAATATTCCATCATTAGTATCAATGCAAATTAGAAACTGCGTTGCAAAAATTTCAGCTTGTAGCGGAATTCTGGTCTTTGAAAACTTGAGCAATCCAAAAACCCTTCAAAATTTCGATCCATGAAAATCTGGGCATTGTTTGAACAAACAGTCCAACCCAGCTTACCTGAAAAGCACAATTTTTTTCTAATGTAGCAAGCATGACATTGCCCACAACTTGTCACATGTTTTTAGCTTGTAAGTTGTAACTTGGCTTAACGTTTCACTAAAAAATAATGGACAATAACCACTCAATCAAACCACACATACATTCCACAAAACAATCTCACAGACAATAATTTGGTTTTTGATAAAATATTCCTGTTGAGGAACTTTTTATAATAAACTATTGTAGGGACGTGTGTGCTACTCTTCCTCAAACCAGTGCGTCACCCAAGGCAGTCAAACCTAAGGAAATAAGGAACTAAAACTTCTAACTAAACCAGTAGTTAAACCACAAATATGTCTCTATGAATCACTTCTATATATATTTTGCAGATGTTGGCAGTTGCGTAGGTCCCTACCGCAGACTACAACTCAATGCTGAAGAGTTTATTATAGCTAATGTGGCATGAACAAATATTTTTCTGATTACCTCACTGTTATGTAAAAAGTCCTTATTTAATCACAATTCCAAATATCATATAACACCCTGTGACTGAGAGTTACCAATGAACGGTTAAACCTACCAAGACTACATCCACCAGCATGGGTATTGTTTGCTAATGCAATAGCACATGCAAGTATATTTTATGTCTATGTAGTTTTGTTGTACTTTTTTGTACTAAATCACTGCAGTGTCCTTTTGACCCACTCTTATAACTAAGTGAATAGCCAGGTTCTTGGCAATTCAGAGAACTTGCATTTGTATCATTGAATGAAACTAGTTTCCATTATACTTTGTATGGCTGACTTTCTACAGCCCATTCCGCAGCTAGCTGGACTATTTTATATTCAAAGCTTAGTAGGACCCCCATGTGTCCAGGTATGTGGTGCATCGAGCAGGACTGCCATGTGGTGTGTTCAATCATATTGATTATTTGTACCTTCAAAGACTACTACATAATTGCAAGCAAACCTATTTTGTACTGTACTAAGTGAAGAAATCAAAGTGTGGCCAACTACCCTTGTCACGTGACCCTCTGGAGCCAAATGCTTGAGTGATTACACTATCTACCTTATAAAGAGAAGTCGTGTCTGTCTGTTTGTTTGTCTGTGCACATTTTTTAGCCCAACTCTCAGTCTTAACAGGATCATTCGGCGACAGAAACTGATTTCCGGTAATTAAAACGAACAGTCCCAAAAACGGTTTTCCTGCCACACATGCTAAACGCACAACGCCTGTGAATTAACGAACATATTTCATAACAACAGCAATTCTCCGGCGTGGACGTAGTGCCTGCCGCAATTGCGCTTTGTACTGATAGGAGCCACGGCTATTAACAAACGATGCTTAGGCACGTGGCTTCTCCGTAACCACCCATCGTGCTATACTATTTACTCAAAACACCTATAGGCTATAGACTACAGGGCTTTGCTTTTCTCCATTACCAACGTACGTATCGAACACGGATGTTCCACTTGCCGGTGATTTCAATTCACTTTCACTTTTGTTTGTTATGTTTTACATTTTATTTCTAAATAATAATCTAAAATAAAGTTTATTATTATTCGTAGCTACTTTATTATTATTTGTTCTACTTGGAAGTCCACAATAATGGATTGTTGCATGCATGATTCGTTGGTAACGGGTAGTCATTGCGGCTAGTAACTTATAAAAAAGGCTCAAATTCAACAGCTAATAACGCTGCAAATTGACAAGTTATAGCTTAAAACAACCATTAATCTCAAAGCTCAGGATGTCTCATAGCCCACTGGGAAATTTAAACAAAGACATTTAAATCTAAGCTAAGTAATAAGGGCCGAAATCTAGTGCTTATATTAGCACTTGTATTATAAAAAATCGGAATTATTAACTACTTTTTTTACACCATTCAACCCCCATTCAACTTTCATATCAAATTTTAAGTAACTAACAACTTTAGATATAAGTAAAAGCCAAAATTTATTCATAGAATAATAATTTCAAAGTTATTTTAATAATAACATGAGAATTAAAAAAAACTAATTATTTTTAACGGTACCTCCCTATGAAATCAATCATTTTTTTTTCAAAATGAGCATACTATTTTTTGACATTGTTCATAGTTCAATTTAGAGTATTCTAGAACGATTTTCGTTATTCAGTCAGATATTTATGAAAACTAATATTAAATACTAAGTAAAATAAATAAATAACAAAAATTCCACTAGTTTTATTATTATTTCGCTTTTGCCACAAAACCAAGTGGCATTTCGGTTGTCTGCCATGTGGATGGTAAATAACGCGACTGTGCGCCCTGTATACAATTACGAAACTCAATTATAAACTCACTGCGATGAAAGCGAATGTTTTTGTGTTACAGGGCGCATACTCCTTAATAAACGTATCGGCAAACTTATCAATATACGTTACCGCTCGATATAGAGTTCATACTCCGAAGGGGAGATGACTCCTTGCTTATTCCTGGCTCCAGTGACGGTTAAAAGTTTTAAACAAAATTTTACTGCCAAAATTTCACGGCGTAAAATAAAATTCTTTGCTAGATTGAAACAAAATATGTTCACAGAGGTATTACTGCAAAAAAATTCATTTTATGCTACATATATTGAATAAATCAAAAAAAACCTATTTCAGCCAATGATAACTTATATGATCGTTTGTGAAATTTGGCTCCAGTGGAGTTGTTCTTATATAAAATAGTGCTGGAAACGGCTGACCACACTTTGATTTCTTCACTTTTGTACTGTATATATTGTAACTGATGCAAACCTATTTTGTACTGTATATTGTAACTGATGGAAGCCTATTTTGTACTGTATATTGTAACTGATGGATACCTATTTTGTACTGTATATTGTAACTGATGGATACCTATTTTGTACTGTATATTGTAACTGATGGAAACCTATTTTGTACTGTATATTGTAACTGATGGAAACCTATTCTGTACTGTACATTGTAACTGATGGAAACCTATTTTGTACTGTACATCGTAACTGATGGAAACCTATTTTGTACTGTGTTTTGTAACTGATGAAAACCTATTTCGTACTGTATATTTTAACTGATGGAAACCTATTTTGTACTTTATATTGTTTGTTTGTTTGTTTGAGCTGTGCCTCGTGGGCAACCCTAAAGGTGGGTCTCCTAAGCGGAGCTTGTGTGAGCAGCACCCTATACCCATGCCCGCCGTTACACCGGCTACTCTTCCGAAAAGGCAGAGGGGGATCTTTTACTAGCATGACTCCATAGTTATTATGGAGAGTGCAATCAAACTAGGGACCACGTTATTTTTATGCCCATATCCGACCAGGCCGAGCATATATTGTACCTGATCCAAAACCTATTTCCTACTGTATGTTGTAACTGATGCAAACCTACTTTGTACTGTATATTGGAAGGGATAGAAATCTATTTTTTCTTGCACAAAATAGAATGATAGAATATATATCATGCTACCATTTGTAATTTCTTCTTACTGGAGTAACACCGATTACCCATAAAGCCCGTCTTTTTTGTTCTACTCTACTAAAATCTATTAAATTCATCAAATGTATCTCATTATTTTAACATACATGCAATAAGGTGATTAGTCTTTCATTTACCTATGATGATGATCAGTAGAATGTAGTAGAAAATTTAGACACCTTCTGGAAAAAAGTTTATAACGGTAATAGAACTGTATATTCTTTGTACACCAATTTTATTGTAAATAAAACAAAATTTTGTGTAACAAAAGAGAACGAGAGAAAGCTGTGTACTAAAACATTGCATTTGCCATAAAGGGTGGTAAATGTTCGGGAATGCAAAACAAAACGTATGGAAGATTACATAAAAGTAATATAAGTGCAGCTCTACCTAAACTGTTTGACTTTCTACCATTCTGATTATGCAGGAATACTTAGTTTGTGGCTGGTGGATGCTTGCACTTCAATGAACAAAGCATTCATTTTATCATATAACTGATATCAAATTTAAATAACACGTTCACATATGTACCATATCCATAAAGATTGGTTGTTACATGGAAAATCATTGAACATATAGTTAGGGTCTTCACCATCAAGTTCTTGGCTCATCAAGCAGTCCTCACTGCCACCTAAGTTATTTGGTTCACCTTTTGCCCATAACACTATTGTCGCTGGTTTAGGTGTCTCTCCAAACCAACTCCAATCACCTGCTAATGATTTTTGTCCTCCAACCCAAATGAGACCTGCTTTCCAAACTGCAAAAAGTGAATTGAGCATTACTCATAGTACTAATTACTAGTACTAACTATTGATACTAACTATACTAGTACTGACTACTAGTACTAACTATACTTTGCCAACCTCCTAAAATGATCATTACTTGAGTGGCCAAAACTTGAAAATGGTGAAGTCTGACTCACTGACACTGACACAAATAGCGTCTACAAGTCATGCCAAAACGTGACTTTGCTAGCTGTTCACTAAGCCTACTCAGTTCCATATCCCTCTCCCATTTATTATTACTCAATAAATGATCTCTTATGAGTCTGTTTTATTGTTGGTAACAGCTTGACAGCTCACAGCTAATAGCTTGACAACTATTGTAATTTATTTGATAAAAATTGAGTGAAATGTTACAGAAGAAAGAACTTCAACAAATATCTGCTGACCTGTTTGTCTTAATGTAATGAACCAATACTGGGACTCCAGAGTCTCAAATGTAGCCAGCCATTCTCCTGCTGACTCACAGCTACTTTTGGCATCTCTCCAAGACTTGTGTTCTGTCACCAACTTGATACAAGAGTTCGCATATGGGTTGCGCACGTATCCAGATGAACATGAAATCTCAACTGCAAATCATACAGTGATTAACTTATTGTGGTAATGTAGCATAGTTACAGTTGCACAAGGGAGTGAATTGAAAATTAAGTGTTTTGTAGTTTAAAGGGATACGAAGGTAAAGGTGATAAAGGTTTTCACAAACACTTGTCAGCGTCAGTGTTTTTCACATGCGTTTGATATACAAGCATTCCTTTGTTTGATGGTTTTGACTGCACAATTACATAACATAATGTTACTAAACTTTATTGAAACTCAAATGTTACCTTCTATTTGATGGTAGGAGGCAACCTCATTAGACAGATTCTGCATATCTTGTTGTGTTTCCTGCAGCATGACTTTCAGCTCTGTAGAGACTTCATCTGACAAATTTGGTACTGATTCATTTAGTTTTGTAGAGAGATCTTTAAGTTGATTCTTCAACGCACTGTATAACGTGACAGTGTAAACAAGACATGCTACAGAAACCAAAAGACAAATTGAAATTACGATGTTCCTAGCCAACGATGTCCTTGAGTTTGTGGGTTTACTACCGGTTGTTGGCTTGTTATTTGCCTTTGGTTCAACAGGGTGAATGTAAGTTTCATCGTACATCTGTTCCATCATACATGTAGATGTCTGTCACTAACCGTTTAGAGCCTGCTACTGATTACTGCTGTTGCTTACATTACTTATATATTGTCAATGGCTGCATTAATTCATCATCAAACGATAACTGAAAGCCTACTGTAAAAAACTTGATGATTTCCATGCGCATAATTGTTGATTAGTAGCAAACTGTGCTAAGAGGTACAAACCAAAATTACTGACTTTAAATGTTAAAGTCCTTTTCATCACTTCACTTTTTAACAGCAGTAAAACTCTTTTTACAACATGTAGTACAATAACATTTTTTTCAAGCAAATTGCAGGTTCAGATAATGTGTAACTGTAATTACACATTATCTGAACCATAATGTTCAGATAATGTAGATCTTTCAAGCCTTCACAGATCTACAGAAGCTTGAAATTGTCTCTAAAGATTTCCGAAGCAGATCTACAGAGGCAATTGCAAGCTTTCCAGGTCAATTGGTTTTTGTTTTAGCACTAGATGGAGACCCAGGAGAATACACTGGGTGACACTTTTGTTTGCACCTGCTCATTGGTGTATTTGTTTCAGGCGTTCAGATTCCTGCGGGAACATCGGTTTGGAAATATAATAGAAAGGTTCAAGATAAGGGTTGCCTCCACACCTGGCATTCATGTGAAAAGTGCCTTTTTGTGCACCATATGGAACAACAGGACAACTTTTTAGGTGAAATTTTGCGCACCGGCTCATCAACGTCTTGTTCGAATTGCATTTGTTAAAATTGTATTTAGACTCTGGTTGATATACTAGTTTGTAGTTTGAAAATGAAATAGAAGCAGATTTTCATAAGGAAAGACAGCCCTGCCTATATATCAATTTTATTATTAAAAGAAATTTTATGCAATCGTTGTGTAATTCTAAGTTTTAAGCATAATCCAGTCAGGGTTGTATACTTAGCAAATACCTGTGAGGTAACTTCTCCTCTCTTTACCTATGTTATCCAATACAAAAAATGGTAATGTGCTGCAAACTATTAATAGATGAGATTTCAGAAAACAATGGCATTGGAAAGAGTGCTATGAGAGAAAGCGAAAAGGTGTCAAAATTGGAAGTGCAGAGAATGCGATGGTAGTAGTATAATATATGCAGATATCTGTGTTAAAAAAAGGCTCTACCAATATACAATACTGATTATTGACAGACTTGTCATGTAACCTTTTTTGTATTTTGATGTGTTAATATTAGTTGAAGTAGTGTACAGACCTGTCATTCACATTATTTTGTTACTGCAAACATATGTTGGTGAAACGCAAAGTGTGATACTTTAGTTTGCTGGGTTATTAAGAACAGTTGTGTAAAATAATACATAAATGAATTATAAGTCGGAAAAGTGAAATGTTTACTCAGACTGGTATGGAAATCTTTTAGACGTTGCTACCCGTCCTATTGTACCAGTCTTATCATCAAAGAAACAATGACTCTTTAACTTTTAAAATTTTTTAGGCATTAGTTGCTAGTACCCAAAAATGGGTGAAACAGAATAAACAGAAAAATTGGTAACAACAGACCAATAGTGAACAAAACTCACATGCATTGTATTACAACCTTAAGAAGGGTATATTGTCAACTGAAAGCAAAACGCCTTAATGAAAATGGCAAGCAATCTCCAATTTTTTAAATATGAAAAGAGAGATGGAAAGGTTCAAAACGTACAAGGTATTTGGATGATATAAAAAAAATAACGAATAGAAACTGGGAGTATTGTTGAAAAGTTTAAGTTCCCATCACCATTTGCCCATAGCAAAAATGTTGATGGAACAAATTCACTTGCAACACCAGCTGTTATTAGCTTTACACTTAATTTAGGAATGAAGCCACTAAAGAAAAATAGTTTTTTCACACTAACACTTGGGACGTATATAACATTAAAACTGCTGACGACGTTGATGGTGAAGATTATGCTGATTCTCCTAGAGACGCTGCTGACACTACCAATTCTGTTACTGATGCTGGTGATGCTACTGATGCTGGTGATGCTGATGATGCTGGTGATGTTGTTGCTGATGACGATGACAACTGCAACGGTGACTGTGACTGCTACAGCAGAAGGCGGCGGTGATGAAGACTGCGACGGAAGATGGTGATAACTCTGACTACCAAAACGACCTTTGATGATGTTGACAAAAAAAACAACAATCATAAGGAAGATTATAATGATGAACTCAAACAAGCGTCAGAAAACTGGAAAAATTTCCTGTCATGACAGTGAGCAAAGAGGGACAGCCAACAAGTTTCAATATTGACGTTTGAGAATATTGGAAAGTACAAGCTAACTATCAAAAGGATTAGAATGCGAAATTAATGGCTAGCTCGCGCTTGGAGAAAATTATTGCAAGATGTGTTAACCGAAAATAAACCATTATAGTTGTGACTTATTACTAATACTGTAGTGTTTTTCTGCTTACACCACCGACACAACGGTAACTGGACTGATTGTCTAAAACCTGGATGTCGACAACCTAGATGTCGACAAAGTTAGATTGCATGGCGACAATTTCAGACGGATTGTCGACTAGCCTAGACTCGATGTCGACAATACATAAAAATACATAAACCAGTGATGAATTAGATAGTTTAGATTTTAAATTACTGAATTTTAATGCAGATTTATGCAGGTATGTATGTATCTTGGCATCATGTAAACATTGATCAACAATCGACAGCAAATTAGAAATGAAATACAGTAGGTTGTTCTTCATTAATTATTTAATTGTCAGAACCATAAACCAAGCTACATGTATTGTAATATGATATGTAACGTTTGAGTTGTCTGCACTACCAAAAGAGGATAATTACTAATTCTCATTTTCTTTCATCACTTGTTATGAGTGTGGCCAAATGTATTTATAATGGAATGAATTCTTTTATTTGCATAAAGTATTTACATAAAATGTAACAAAACAGACCTCTATTAGCAGGCAAGGATGAAATGATGTTTATATACCATTAACATATAAGGCTATTACAATGTAATATAATGATATGTATTATTTATAATATTATCGCCAGTTGAGAGATTTATAAAAAAAATATTATAATGGCTTTGTTTTGCAAATGCTCATGATGTATTCAGTGAGGTATGTACAATGTCAAAATATATCTAATGTTCAGGAGATATGACTATGATTGTAATCTTGACTAGAAAGCAAGTCTACTAAATTTGCATATATATATGACATCATGGATTCTCAGTTGTTAATGATGGGCTCGATTGTTGATTGCAGTACTTGATAATCTGAAGAGTAGTAGGTAGATAGATATAGTGTTCAAATGTATTTTCTATAATATAAATTACAACATACGTACGGCAAGTAGAGCGGTTATCATTATTTCAAAAAAACTGTGAACAATTTATTGGATGGATTGGATATATTAAAAGAGAAATAGATAGTCTCTTGCTTTGCTCACATGAGACATAGCCAGGGTGGCTCTCTATGAGGGGTCAAGGGATGAGAGAGAACCTCCCAAACCCCTTTGCGACAATAGCCGCGCCCACATTGAGAGCCAGCCCTGGCTACATGAGACACTGCTGCAGATTGTGAGTTGTCCTCTACTGGTGAGAATAGCAACCATAAATTGTCGACGGCAGGATAATCATTGTCGCCCAGCAGACGAGTAACCATCAACCAGCGCTTTGTCGACATCCAGGTCAGTTATTCGACCATCTGGTCATAGTTGTCGCCAACCGAACTTATTTTGTCGCCGACCGAGCCAACTTTGTCGACATCCAGGTTGTCGACATCCAAGTTTTCGACAATCAGTCCAGTATTCGACACAACAGTATCCATGTACTACTGACTTTAGCAACTGGTGCAAAGACCACGTCTAGACAAACATCACAAGTGTTTCTCTTAATAATTATTTATTAGATACATTCTATTTAGCAATATACAAGTACTCTAAGCAATCCACAAGTACGCTAAGCAATCCACAAAACTTCTGCTTTCCTGATCTTCAGCAATTGCTTTTATAGGAAGAGATCAGGAAGGCACGCTCCCTTATTAGGGTGAGCCAATCTCACAAAGTATTACAATATAATAGCCAATTACTTCCAACAATACAAAAATATACGCAAAGTTAATCAATAAGAGTAATGCACACATGGCGCCTCATTTATTAAGTCCAAGGCTCCTCCTTCTTTAGCCTGTGTTCTGCTCCAGTGCTCTCATCTCCATGGGTGGCTTTAGCAGGCTCCTATGTTTAGCATCAGCTCAAGCTTCCCTTTGGCGGCCATTTATCACAGGCTCATTCGGTATAGGCAGCCATTTATCCCAGGCTCATTCGGTATAGCCTGTATACCGAGCATACATGACGGATAGATGATTTACTTTAACTTCTGACACTTAGGGGTACCTCTAGTCAAGGTAAAGGGGTTCTATCACACTCTTTCAGGGGTGACAAGGGGTGCAGGGTAGGTCGTTGAGGGGGGGCTGGGGGTCACTGAATCTACACAAATCTCCCACAATACAATAGGACAGTAGGAGCAGATCTTTGAAGTGATAAACAAGACAATTGGGCTCTCCTGTGCCAAAAGTGCTTTTTGTGACCACCAGGTGCCAGGAGAATACGGTAGGTGCCTTCTTATAAGCACCTAGTACAGAAATCTGGTTTGTAGATTGTTATTATAGAATTAATGCACCAGGTGACTTGCTATGAGAACCAGCTAGGTGCATTTTTATGCACACCAAGCATGGTATCCTGGTTCATAGAATGGTAAGAATTGTGCTATGTATAATTTTCTGCACATCTCTACTTATTTGGAGAATTATTTTTTTTGACTGCATTATGGAGCCTTAAGTGTTTTTTGTGCAACAAGACAATTGTTAAGTTTAATTCCCTTAGTTGTATCATGTTTTTAATTACTATTGAAATAATGCTTTAGAACTCTGGTTGCTACATTGGTTTGAGTTTTGGATTGAATGTGGCTATCCAGTTGACATTTCTGTTTTTTTAATAAATCACGTTTTACATTCGTTAAATCTACTTTATTTACAATAAGTAAAACAATGGGGAGTAAAATATTCATAATAGCTTTGCACTGAGATATTTACATAAACAATAACTGAAATATGTTACAAATTTAAAAAAATATCAACCTCTAAAAACGATAATGTTAATGTTATTGTACACTACAGTCACTACATTTGTATTACGCTCTTGTGGGTTTGGTTGACGCAACGTCCAAACATATTTGTCTTTTAGCCTAAAAATAGTTGAGTCCTCTTTTTGTGTGTGTACTAGTGAGAAAATTTCCATAGCTCATTACAAAAGCACGATTTTTTCCATTAAATGAATTTCTCATCTTTAAAAACTTTGGATAACTGTTTTAATTCAACTCCTTACTTCTTTTGTTAAACCTTTTGAGCTAAACTTGTTACCTCTTTTAAGCCAACAGTAGTTTAATTTAGAATTTATTTCGCCAATGCGAACCCCAGTAAACTCTTTTTGGAACAACCCTAGAGTTCTTTTACCATGTGTCAGTACTTTGTCACAACAATCCTGGGCTTTCCACCCCCATCTCTATAAGTCTCAAAAACTCATCTCAATGTCGATGGATGGGAGTTGTAATGTAGGAACAGATCTCTGTCATGGTGTCTAAGGACAAGAAGGTTCTTCTGGTTCCAAGTGATTTTTTGTTGGCACCAGTTACCATGAGAACCTGAAAGGTACTTTTTTGAGCACCAGTTTATTCATTTTACTTTTGTTTGTAACTGTATGATTAACTAAGTATTCGTTGTTGTTTATATTAGGGTTTGTATGATGATTTAGATTTGGGAGGTTGAGTACTGTATAGAAATGAAGTGTTGTATTATTATATTGCTATTGATAGGCAAGATGTCGACAGAGAAAGATGTGGAGATTAGAGTGATGAATGAAAATGATACCGCTGATGGCACTACGAGTGAAATTGTAGATGTTTTGCCGAGCCTGAAACGAAAAGTGCTAATAGTTATGATGTTATTGGTATTTGTCATAAGATTTTCTACTTTTGGAGGCATTATTGAGGTTAGTATATATAAAAGTGTTATGGACTTGTAGAAATTACATTCGATCAAGCTGGCTGTTATAAAGCTAATCTTGTATTATTATTGTCTTTTGCTACTCTAGCTTGTGCCCAGCTTTTTGAACACGTTTTATATATATAAGTAAGCACTTTTGTAAGTAATCAATGAGAGATTAACGTATAAGCAGATATAGAGTGAATCTCCACTACTTTTACATGTTAACTTATTCTCAATACAGTAATATACTGAGTTTGAATCAACCAACTTATATTTTACTGGGCATAAACACAACAAAAAGCACTGTCAAAACAGTACAGAAGGCGAGAACTTCTCCCAATCGAATCATAAATGAAACTATTGGTGGATGACAAACATCTAATGCATCACGGTTGGTAATGCTACTGGATTTGATGCGAGGATGAGCTCCCCTTTTACAGCGATGATTGCGGGCCCGACTGGTTCAGGGAAGGTGCCAGCGATGTTACTAATGATTGAAGCTAGTCAGACTATAGCTGGTCCTCTATAGGCAGATATACATTACTGTTATGGAGCCTATCAAAAGCCTTTGGCAATGTATCCGGAGTGATATTTCACGAGAGAATGATAGATGTAATGACAAGTTCCCCAGAGAAGGACAACACAGATGGTTGATAATTGATGATTTGATAGATGAAGTTTCTGGTAAAGCCAATGCTAATGTTTTTTTATACGAAACGTAGCCATCATTTGAACATAACTGTTTTATTGATTGTTCAGAAACTGTTTTTAAACAAAAATCATACAGTTTCCTTGAATAGCCACTATTTTTTTTTTTAAAAACGCTAGAGAAGCTTCTTCAGTTAATTATTTGGCTCGTCAATGCTCTCTCGGAAGGACAAAATATGTACTAAAAAACCTTTGAACAAGCAACAAAGAAACCATACTTTTTTGTACAGACTATACAAAACTTTACATCGGATCAACCTATGATATTATATGCGCCCAAGTAAAAGCATATAAATACAGTTACTATTCATTTCATCTCACACATATTTTTTTGTTTGTTCACGTAACACGTTGTTAATATAATGACTAAAGCTCTGCAACAAAATTGAAAAGAAATGCGGCGCTCTTGTCACCATTCAACACCCCTATGCAATTAATTTTACCATCTGATTTCAGAGCTACTTTATTATAATAATAATTCATAAAGTGTCATCTCAAATCATCAATCAAAAAATCTCTCTGTCTGATTTATTAGCAATTCATTAGCATATTTCACTCATAATTCATTTGTTCAACTTCTATCTTGTGCATTTCTATGCACTTACACAGAAAAAACATAATCAATGTAAACAAATGATATAGTTTGCTTTTTCAAAATCAATAAGAATTTTATTGAAACATCAAACTGCTGCTAGTGTTTGTGCATGAAAAAACAACTCAAATGGATGAATTTATGAATTTAAATGTATGCTAGAAGATTAATTAAATATTAAAATCATAATTACTCCCACATATTTTCTACCAAATAGAAAGACACGTTTAAAAAAAAATTTTTTGTGAAAAATTTCAAATTGCTTTTCTTCATTTCTGCAACATCCAGATTATTTTATGTCACAGAAATAGTACTCTTTCAGCAATAAAGCTATGCAACGTTTTTATAGCTGTTGCTTGTAAATAATTTTTCATGATGTATAGTCATGTATTCAAGTTTTTTAGAATATATCATGTCGTTTATCAATGAAATTTGATTACATTTCGAACATAAACAATAACAAAATTCAGCAGCTTTCCTGTTGGTATGAACTACATGTTATGTTTGCTTTGAAATGACAACTCTGAAAAAAGTTGAAAAAAGGTTATCTTTCTCAGCCTGAAAAAACTCTAAAAAACTTGTCCTTCAGGGTATTAATCTTATTAATACTGTAGTAGTTTTGCTCATACTACTTGGACACAACTGCTGTTTTGTGTAAGCTAGTGCAACTTGTTTCCCTACTCTGCTTTCTACTGTGGCAACGGGCACCAAGCCCGTCTGCTGCCACCCTACGTACAGCCAACCCTGCTGTACTCAAGCTCATACAGGGGCTTAAACCCTGCCCTGTACGGCTTCTGCTGGGGTCTTACCGACCCTTCGCTCTAACAGCTAACTGTTACTTCGGTATACATACCGGTCTGCTACCGCTACAACTCCTAGGAAGTGAAAAGAAAGAGAAGTGTTTGTATCCCAAGATTTATTACCAGACTGATTAAAACTGGTCATTACATGGTCTATTATAAAGTACAAAACATATAACAGACACTGCACAGCCAATACAATACCAGGAGTCACTCATGCACAACGTTAATTAACCAATGATAAGAGAATAAGGTGCATAGTCCAATCAGTGTTGGTGGTAACTACTGTACTCCTTCTTGATTGGCACATGGGCGGAGTCTTTCCCTACTGTCTAACAGTGGTCTCTGTTAGCATTGCTTGTAGCCAATACTTGTTCAAGCTTGCTTACACTGCACCACTTGGCTGCACACCTACAAGTGTGCACTGTCTACTAGCTATGCAGCTAGTACTGGTAGTCAACAAATTCTCCCACAATACATAGTTATTTTCTTTTTGTAATGACCACTCCAAAAAAGTTGACCATGAACGCCTGAAGTTCCTGAAATTGCTCTCCAGAGACCTGTTCCTCTTTTACTGTCATTACGTATTTACTGAACCTGCAATTTAATTGAAAAAACAATCATTGTACCACATGTTGCCAAAACAGTTTACTGTTGTTGACAAGCGAACTGACATTTAAAATCAATTCTTTTGGTTTGTATCACCTATCAGAGTTTGCTATTAACTAACAGTTATGTATATGGAAACCATCAAGTTTTTTACAGTAGGCTTTCAGCAATCGTTTGATTATGATTGATGCAGCCATTGACAATATATAACTAATGTAAGTGACAGCAGTAGTCAGTAGCAAGTTCTAGACTGTTGCTGACAGACATCTACACGCATGATGGAACATGTGTACGAAACTCCTGTGTTTTCTAATCCCATTGAACCACTGGCAAAAATCAAGCAGAAACCTGACAATAAACAGACAAGCTCAAGGATATCAATAGCTATGATCATCATAATTTCGATTTGTCTGTTGGTTTCTGTAGCGTGTCTTGTTTACACTGTCACGTTATACAGTGCTTTGAAGAATCAACTTGAAGATCTCTCTTCAAAACTAAATGAATCAGTGCCGAGTTTGTCAGATGAAATCTCTACAGAGCTGAGAGTCATGCTGCAAGAAACACAACAATGTACGCAGAATCAACTTGAAGTTCTTTCTACAAAACTTAATGAATCAGTGCAAAATTTGTCAGATGAAGTCTCTACAGCGCTGAGAGTCATGCTGCAAGAAACACAACAACGTACGCAAAATCTGTCTAATGAGGTTGACTCCAACCACCAAATAGAAGGTAACATTTGAGTATCAATAAAGTTTCGTAATAATGCGAATGATGCAATTGTGCATTCAAAACCATCAAACAAAGGAATGCTTGTATATCAAACCCCCATGAAAAACTCTTATGTTGACAAACTTTTAGCATAATAATTACATTTAAAACTCAATATTTCTTTTTTTGAGTTTTTTCATCTCCCTCTATACTATGATAGCAAGCAACTTTCGGTTTACTCACTTGTGTAAACTATGCTACATTATAACATTGACCTAATCACCGTATGATTTGCAGTTGGGATTTCATGCCCATCTGGATACGTGCGCAACCCATATGCTAACTCTTGTATCCAGTTGGTGCAAACAAGAAAGTCTTGGACAAGTGCCAAAAGTAGCTGTGAGTCAGCAGGAGAAAGGCTGGCTACATTTGAGACTGTGCAGTCCCAGTATTGGTTCATGGCATTGAGACAGAGAGGTCAGCAGCTATTTGTTGAAATTGTTTTCATTCAATTGTTTCTATCAAAAAAATTACAACAGACTTTCAGCAGTCAAACGTGACTAGAGCACACTGAACATGTGGTTGTAGTCAACAGAGACTCCATGGAAGGTTTGTTATACTAAAGATGGTAATTCAAAATGTTACTAACACTAATTCAGGCTCGCATGAGTTCATTCATTGAGTAATAATAAGTACAATTAGTTTACTGAGCAAGCTTTGTGAACCGTTAGCAAAGTTCAATTTTGGCATGTCTTGTAGGCGCTATTTGTGTCAGTGAGTTAGGCTATACCATTATTAGAAGGTTGGCAACATATAGTTAGTACTAGTAGTTCATACTAGTACTTAATAATAGTTGTTAGTACTAGTAGTTAGTAATAGTAGTTAGTACTATTGGTTAGTACTAGTAGTTAGTAATAGTAGTTAGTACTATTGGATAATACTAGTAGTTAGTACTAGTAGTTAGTAATAGTAGTTAGTACTATTGGTTAGTACTAGTAGTTAGCAATAGTAGTTAGTACTATTGGTTAGTACTAGTAGTTAGCAATAGTAGTTAGTACTATTGGTTAATACTAGTAGTTAACACTAGTAGTTAGTAATAGTAGTTAGTACTATTGGTTAGTACTAGTAGTTAGTATTAGTAGTTAGTACTAGTAGCTAGTACTAGTATTTAGTACTAGAAGTTAGTACAAGTAGTTAGTACTAGTGGTTAGTACTAGTAGTTAGTACTAGTAGTTAGTACTATCAATAATGCTCAATTTTCTTTTTACAGTTTGGAAAACAGGAGTAATCTGGATTGGAGGACTGAGGTCAACAACAGGTGTTTGGAGATGGCTTGGAGAGACACCTAAACAAGCAACAATAGTGATATGGGCACAAGGTGAACCAAATAACTTAGCTGATAACGAGGACTGCCTGATAACCCTAGAACGTGATGACAACGGTCCTAACCATTTGTTTAATGATTACCCATGCAACTCCAGTGCTTTTTGGTATATATGTGAGCTGGTTATTTGACTTTGATATCAGTTATGTGATGAAATAAAGGCTTTGTTCATTGAAGTGCAAGCATCCACCAGCCACAATCAAAGCTTTCCTCCACAATCATATGGTAGAAAGTCAAACAGCTTAGGTAGAGCTGCACTTCTGTTACTTTTATATTAACTTCCATATGATGTTTTCTGCATTCTTGAACACTTATCACCCTTTATGGCATATGTGTTGTTTTTGGATAGCACAATCTCGTTCTCTTTCATTATACAAAAGTTTGTTTTATTTACAATAAAATTGATGTGAAAAAATACAACTCTAATTTTCGTTATAAAAAATGTTTTTCCTGAAGGAAACCAAATTTCTGATCACATCCTGATGATATCATCATAGGTAAATAAAAGACTAAATACCTCAATGTATATATGCTAAAATAATGAGATACATTTAATATATTGTAATGGTTTTCCTCTTTCCACTATCGACACAACGGTATCCACTCCAAACAGACTGTAACAACCTCATCAGGGTCCAAGACCCAGACTCACTACACCAGAGTTTACACTATCAATAATTTATTACACAAATCGATTTAGCAATATAATAAAGATACTAGTACAAAAATCCACTAACTTCTGCCTTCTCTCATGTACAGTGGCTCATTATATAGTAGAAGGCAGGAAATCTCACCCCCTTATTAGGGGTGAGCCAATGACAGACAACAATACAAAATATGCACGAATAGAAATAAATAATATAAATCACAATAACATAGTGAACCAATGGGATGAGCGAACACATGGCAAAGTGGCTCTGGGCTCCTTTCCCGCTCTTTCGGTTGTTGTGAAAATTCTCCCTACTTCCTAGCTTCTGTTTCCATCATTTACGCTGCTTTGGTATCCATGTAACAAAGAGTTCCCAGCTCCTTAGACCTCAGACTATCTCAATCAGCCATTTTTCTTGACTGACTCAAGGTACTGATCCGGGGTAGGTCCTTTATGTACATATAGATATATAGGATACAGCGTCTATACGGGTCTATACAGGGTGGGTGTGGCCGGTATCCGAAACTCAGGGAAATATGTGTATGTACTAAAGGGGGAAGACTCCGGGGTCACTTAAAACGTCTGTAGTTAACAGGGTAAGGGGGGTAGTTTAGGGGGGGGGGGGGTTAAGGTGGGAGGGGTTGGGGAAGAGGCATGGCTTGTTTAAATATAATGCAAATCTCCCACAACATATAATAGACTTTAGCAGAGTGGTCCAACAAAGAGGAGCTGTATATAGATAATTGGACCAACCCCATTAAGAAGAAATTACAAATGATAGAATAATGGATAATCTATCATTATATTTTGCGCAAAATAAAATAGATTCCTATAACTTTCCACATGCAATAAAAAGTAGATTCAATCCACTTCTAATATACGGTACAGAAAAGATTCGCATCAGTTACAATCTACAGTACAAAATAGGTTTGCATCAGTTACAATATACAGTACAAAATAGGTTTCCATCAGTTACAATACACAGTACAAAATAGGTTTCCATCAGTTATAATATACAGTACAAAATAGGTTTCCATCAGTGATAATACACAGTGCAAAATAGGTTTCCATCAGTTACAATAAACAGTACAAAATAGGTTTCCGTCAGTTACAATATACAGTACAACATAGGTTTCTATTAGTTACAATATACATTACAAAATAGGCTTCCATCAGTTACAATATACAGTACAAAATAGGCTTCCATCAGTTACAGTATACAGTACAAAATAGGTTTCCATCAGTGATAATATACAGTACAAAATAGTTTTCCGTCAGTTATAATACACAGTACAAAATAGGATTGCTTACAATGCTAGATAATTATGTAGTCTTATAAAACCCCGGAGGTACAAATAATCTGCATTACATAACACACCACAGCATTGCACTCTGCTCGATACACCATATACCTGGACATATGGGAGTCCTACTAAACTGTGAGTATAAAATAGTACAACTAACTGAGGAATGGGCTGTAAAAAGCTAGCCATAAAAAGTATAATGAAAACCTGTTTCGTGCAATAGTGCAAATACAGGTCCTCTGCATTGCCAACAAACCTAACTGTTTACTTAGTCATAGGAATGACTCAGACGGAAAAAGCAGTGGTTTTGTACAAAAATGTACCACTAAACTACTTAGCCATAAAATAAATTTGCATGTGTCATTGCTATAGCAAACACGATACCTATGCTGGTACATGTCTTTGTAGATTTGCCTTCTCATTGTAACTTTCAGTAATAGGCTATTGCACCATGTTTGGATTTGTGATCAAACATTTATTGACGGCGCATTAGTTATAATAAACTATTCAATATTGAGTTGCACTCTGTGGGAGGAAACTACGCAACTGCCAAAATCTGCAAAATATATACAGAAGTGATTCATAGAGCTGTATTTGTGCTTCAACTTTTGGCTCAGTAAGTTTAGTTCCTTATTTCCTCGAGTTTGATTGCCTTGGGTCATGCAATGTTTTGGGGAAGAGTAGCACGCATCCCTACAATAATTGACTATAAAAAGTTCCTCAACAGGAATACTTTATCAAAAGCCAAATTATTGTATGTGATATCGTTTTGTGGCATTTGTGTGTGCTTTCATTGAGCGGCTTTTGTCGATTATTTTTTAGCGAAAATATAAAGTTGTATAAAGTTGTCGGAAATGTCATGTTAACTACGTTTAAAAGGAAAGGTGGAGTCGTTTAATCAAACAATGCTTATATTTCCATTAATCAAAATTTTGAAGGATTGCTAAAAATTCAAAGGCTGCAAATCAACTACAAGTTCGATATCAGAGTTTCTAATTTGCGCTCATTGAACTTTTGAATTCACCAACTTTAGGTGATAGGCTTGCAAAGTTGAAACTTGATATTATAGTCTTCATACTGAACAGATAAAAACAGCTATTACAAATGTTTAGGAAAGTTTTTATTTTGGCTACCGGCAAGTTTCTCTCTTGTTGTTTGCAGTCAGTTTTCGGTCTGAATTTTGTGAAATCTGATATAACGTGTTAAAGAACTCTGATAGCAGGTGTTACAAAAATCTGATAGAATGTGTTAAAGAATTCTGATGAAACGTGTTAAAGGAAATGGAAAACGAGTGAGTAGTATTGTAAAGGATTTCACTGTGCCTTTGCTGAAGAGCTACTAGGGAGAGTATACCCGGCTGCAAAATAGCAGACAACTAACAAGCTTATTTTGCCACTAGCAACACCTCAACTTGGGGTAACAGCTATGCAGAGCTGTACCGGATTTGAGAAGACTAAACTCTTGCTAGAGAACACTACTGCAAGCAGTAGTGTAATGGCTTCTCTACTGTCTATATGTGTGTGAAAATACACTGTGTTCTGCCGTATACGGGAGAACCAACAAGCTAACAGCCAACCTGCCAAACTAAATACAAGTAGTTCAATTTAGCAATCACTTTATTGAAATACAACAGGTATTTACACAAGTCAACTCCCTGTGCAAACTGTACAACAGCTCTGCCACTCTGGGCTAACATCAGCATGGACCTTATAAAGTTGAAAATAATAGCATATGATTGGTTGCAAAAATCGGCCCATAATTGATACAAACCGATTGCAACACATGAGTAATAAGCTGGCACATTGATAGTGAGTCACCCACCTAATTTAAAATAGTTGAAATTGCAGTGATGCAATTGACTTAGAAAAATCAACCCATAACATTAACAAGTACAAATGACATCATGAGAAATTTCCACACAGTTAGCAATAGCAATTATCCATTAAAGCTCGGATGTCCTCCAATTAGCTAGCAGTAAGGCATGGCTTCGCTCATCTGCTTCCTAAAGCTCGCCTGCTGCAGCTAATAATTCTATCAACCAACACACCTGGCGTGTAGGCTATTGCGTCCCATTGACTCACGTTTGTGTGCAGCCAAAGTACACTAAACTGAATAGGTGACTGCAGCAAGCAGATACCCTCGCAGACTGTTAGTGCAGTGGCTACTCTATATAAAATCTATGACATAGGCCGCTTCAACTATTAGTACTGCCAGTACTCATAGTTAACTAATCATAGCATGGCCGCTAAATCATAGGGGCCGATAGGAAAGGTAAGGAGAGCCTCATTAGGAAGCTATCGACTACGTGTTTACCGTGTATTCCGGGAGAGCAAAGTAAGAGACCATACGCCCAGTTTAAATAGCACACACAAAAGACGTGTGGGTAACGCAGGAGAGGTGTACGCAAAATCACGCAACTCTTTGCGCAAGGTCATGTGCGTCGGGAGGGATGCACGCCCAGAGTGATTGGCAGAGGGAGTAAAGGATGCATGCGACCCCCGTGACTAATGAAGGGGACAGAAAAGGGGAGCACAAAACCCGTTTGGCTAACGAAGGGGACAAAAAGGGGATGCACACAACCTGTGTGACTAACAAAGAGAGGGAGGAAACCTGCCCTAAAATAACTGGCCTCTTACCGTCTGCGTGTTATCCTTCAATCCAGCTATTTCTCCCTTCAGGAGCTCTGCCTGTACCCTGACCTTGGTGAATTCTGCCTTGGTGAGTGCACCCATCACAGGAGGAGAAACTGTGCTCGGTGTGTGTAGCACAGGTGTGAGGGCAACTCATCTTCTCTTTGATGTCTTCACCTTCCCCAATGGCTACATATGGTGATTAGACACAGTATCAGGCAGTCTGAGAATGACTGGTTGGGGGAGGTGGCCGCAGCTGATCTCTCACTTGACTCTGAACGGCCATTGGTCAGGTGATGCTCGCCCTAGGAGGAGGCAGTGAAAAGCTCTCAAACACTTTGGCTGTACAATAGAGTGTTCGTGGGTGGGGGCCCAGCGCTACTGGGGGAGGGCATGAAGAGGGTAGAGGGGACCACAGAGGAGGGTTTGCTAGGTCAATATGACTGCTGTACTTGGTAGCTGATGGTACTATCCTCACAGACAATTTCTCCTGCCTGTCTTCGCTCGCCACTTTATGACACTTTATGACATGACTCGCCATAATGCAGAGGAGGGAGACGGTTCGACGTGGCCTTTGTCTCAGAGAGCTGGAGGCTGGATCTCAGTACGAGCAGGGGGTGGAGGTTTCTCAATAGGCAAGGGGGTAACTCTTGTATATTTCTACCTCTCACGGCTGAGTCGTTGATCTGGTGCACCTTTAATTCACTGGGAGCGAGGAGAGAAGTGGCAGGCCTTTGTACCACTGGCTGCTCCAAAATTGGGTACACTCCCTACAGGAGGAGAAGCAAATACGCACCAAGTAGAGGTGATTCAAGCAAATGGGGCGCTGGTAGAGGGGGCAGGGGTGTGGGTGCTACTCGTGGACGTGTGCCACACATGTTAGGGTGCCGCCTGGGCTCTACAGCTGCTGGAGCCTGCCCTCTGGGACCAATACTTGGGTAACATGGCTTCAGTCGGCATTCATTTTGCACTGAACACTGACCCTGTGTACTAATAAGGTAGGTGTGGTTATCGTATGCCTCCTTTATCTCAAAGGGACCAATAAACTTGACTTGCAGCTTGAGGTTCTCTCCACGGCGTCTACAACAATTCTCTTACTACATCTGTATAAACCACGCTCTTCCCCGTCTTCCACTCTAACTGCCTTTTGCTGCTTTCTTAGAGCCTCATGCACTTGTTCCAGTCTCAACTTGGGGTTCTGGGCATACTCATGTACTGGCATGCAATCAGTCAGAAGCGGGTGGTAGGACACCTTATCTGGCAGCCGCAGTTCCCTGTCCAGCATCATATAGTTGGCCATCTCGCCTGTGGTGGAATGGAGGGTGGCACTGATTGCCCTCATCAGCTGGGGGAGCGCAAGTCCCAGTCACCTGGACTGCGCTTCAAGAGCAGGGACCGAAGAGAGTCACCTAATACTAGGTTGTTCCAGTGGACAATCCCGTTGGCCGGTGGGTGGTAAGGGGTAGCACAGATATTCTCTATACCCCACAGAGCACACAACTCCTGCATCAGGTGGGACTCAAACTGAGCCCATATAGCAGAAGACTAGTTCATCCAGAGCACTAGCTACCACCGGAGCCGTAGCATTTGGAAGGGCCAGAGCATCTTTCCACCTGGTAAAGTGGTCGGTCAACACCAGGATCCAGGCATTGCCAAGCTCTGTCTCAGGGAAGAAGCCCACCAAATTGACAGCCAACTTCTGCCAGAGGCGGCCAGCGTACATGAGCTGACAGCGGAAACTTGGTTTGGTGCCATCACTCTTGGGTCTCTGGCAGACCTCACAGCTCCTGACCATACGGCGTACATCCGACGTCATACTTGGCCAGTACCACATGAGCTGGAGGTGCTTCAGGCTCCTGCTCATTCCCTGGTGTGCAAGAGAACAAGTTTGCCAGACCGTGTTGCCACGTAAACCTGCTGGGTAGACCACACACCACTGGGAGCAGCGCTTAGGAGAGATCTGGAGCTCCAATACACCATCTGTCCAAAGACTCATAACCCCAATGCAGTTGTTCAGTCATTCTGCCGAGCTCTAACTGCTCCTTAGTGAGAGGGTGCTGTGTAGACACCGCCTGATAGATGACAGCTACAGCGTGGTTACATTCACTTTGAGCCTGGACAAGGTCGACATCCGGTTGGATGGGCTGAACAGCATTCGGAGGTACCTGAGGGACAGAGAGGGCGGTTGAGCTGGGGGTGGTGGCTGAGACTTGCACTGATTCAGAACAGAAGTAGAGGAGAGCTGAAACTGAGAAGGAGAGGCCAGCTCTTGCTGGACTTCAGCCTTGGAGGGTCTACCATCTCTTTCCTGGTAGTGGCCACACTGCCTACACTCTGGGGGGCACCTACGACTCGAACAGTTCATGTTGCCATGTCGGGGACGGCTCCAATGTTCAATGGTGTTCCTGAGCTTGGAGAGGGACTCAAGTCACCTAACCACCTGACTGATGGGTTTCTGGCGATGACACAGCCACAACAGATAGGCATGGTCTGTCCGAAGATGGAAGTGCTGGCCATGGAGGTAGGGATGGCAGTGCTTGACAGCCTTCACCACTGCCAACAGCTCTCTCCATGTCACACAATAGTTGCGCTCCTGAGGACTGAGCGTCTTGCTGTAGTAATCAATCACTCCATCACTACTTTCCTGTACTTGCGACAGCACCTACACCTGCATTACTAGCATCAGTGTTCAAGGTGTACTACGACTTAGTGTTGAGGTAGCCAAGAACAGGGGAACAGGGCATAGCTACTTTCAACTGCTGAAAAGTGGTCTTTTGAGCTGTAGACCACTCCCAAAGAGCGTGCTTACCAGTAAGCTGGGTAAGAGGGTATGCCACTGCAGAGAAGTCAGGAATGTACTGCCTGTAGTACCCTACGGCACCTACGAAGGCCTACAAACCTTTCAACCTTCTTTGGGTTCATGGCCACTCTTGCATTGCTCACTGCGTGTCCTGAATCTGGATCTATGGCTTGAACAACTCACATTTACTGAGTTTGAGTTTCAACCAGCCTACTGTAACCACTGAAAGACCTCAGCCAAGCGCTGGATGTGAGAGGGGAAGTCAGGAGCGATGACAATAATGTCGTCAATGTAGAGCAGGAGCGTTTTCCAGTGTAGACCTTGGAGTTGGAGTACCTTCTCTATGAATTGCTGAAAAGTGGTTGGGGCTGAAGTGAGGCCAAAAAGAAGGACCTTCCACTTCCATAGACCTGTATGGGTAGCAAACGCAGTACGCTCACTGGCCTCTTTATCAAAAGGAACCTGCAAGTAACCGCTGACCAAGTCCAGGGTGCTTAAAAACTTGCTCCCTGACAAAGGGTCTAAACTCTCATCGATGCGGCAAAGGTGGTAGGTATCCTGATGAGTGACTGCGTTCAACCATCTTTAGTCTATATAGAATCTCTGCGCCCCATCTTTCCTTCTCACTAGAAGCACAGGGGAATTCCATGCCCCTGAAACTGGCTCCATGAGTCCACTCTCCAACAGCTGTTCCACTTGTCTCTCTGCTTCCACCTCCTTCTCAGGGCCTAGCCGGTGAAGGGGCTGACGGATAGGCCGAGCACCAGGGAGAAAGGGAATACTGTGTGTGACCAGGGTGGTTTGGCCAACATCACAGTCTCCTCAACTGAACACGGCAGCATACTGGCATAGCAACCCAGCTACCTGCTGTGCCTCATGTCTGTTCTGACAGTGGGGAATAACGGATGAATACTGCTCAGAGATTTGAGGGGGAACTGGGGAGCAAGAAGAGAGGCTAGCAGGGGTAAAGACAGGCATAGCAACTACCTCAGTTTGCTTAACCTCTTCAAGGCTCACTCTTTTGTAGTGGCCTACCATGCTGCTTGCCTTCAGTTTTACTGGCTGAGTAGTCAAGTTCATGCACCTCACCAGTATGTGCCCTTTGCTATCTGGCTTATTCCGACTGGTGGCAATAGGAGGGCCTCCGGGACAAAACTCTACTAACCCGAGGGATAGAAAACTCTGTGTTGGGACTTTACACAGGATGGTGGTTTCCATACCCGGAGGTAGTTGGGTGGTACAAAGGACCTGAACGTTGTTCATCAACAGGGTACTGTTTTTGTCTGTGCAGCGAATCTTCTTGCCAGCTACAACAATGGCAGATTCACTGAATCTCAAACGGCGGTCATAGTCAGTGAGGAAGTGCATCCCCAAGATAGCATCTTTTTTTATGTAACTGACAACAAACATGGCTTCAGTTTTCACATCACGGAGACAAAGGGTAGCTCTCACTTTGATATAGAAAGGGAACTGGGTGCCGTCTGCCATGATACCATGAGACTCACTCTTTTCCACTGTCTGTCTTACTGACTAAGGTAGCTGGTTAAAGACGTGCTTGGGTAGGAGTTTTGTTATGCAGCTGGTATCGATAAGGAGGGTGACTGACTTGCCTTCTAGTTTCCTTGGGAGGCAGTAGCTTGCCTGGTATGGCCATTTTATCTCAGCGTTGGACAACCGGGTAGGTTGAACCTTTGCAGCTAGAGAAGGGGGAGGCAACGCCCTGTTTCTAGGGCGTAAAGCATGCTCCACTGACTGGCTGGCTGGTGGTTCTGAGCCTGAGCAGGCTGGTGCTTCAGGGGATTTACAGGTTGTAAGGGGGGTAGGTAGAATAAGGGGTGTATGGCGGCAGAGGTTTTATAAGGCTCTGGGCTGTGTGCTTCGTCGTGTAAAACTGCGTTACGGTTAAACATACGGAGCTGTCATTTAAGTGGGGAATGTGACGCCTTATTCCTAGAAGTTATCCAGGGGACCCAGGTGAAGGAGCAGAAGGCACAAGGTTGTGGTTCCTTAATTTTGCTAATGCTTTTTCCACCTTTGTGCCCGTTACAGCTAGTCAGGGGGCGACTACTGCAGGCACTTGTCATTTCCCGACATGGGTGTTGCTCTGGGTATAGTGGTTGCCTTTTGTTGAAACAGATATCCCCTGCTGTAGTGGCCAATCTGTCCACAGCCTCAACATTAAAGAGGCACTAGCTGTGCTGTAGCAGGGTGACAGACCCTGTGTGGGGGGTTCTGTTTAACAACAGGGATGGTGGGTGTTGCAGAAGAAAGGTTGTGCACCACAGAGAGAGCGTGGTGGGAACCCAGGTAGGAGGTTGCATCACCATGGAAGCAGGGTACACACCAGGAGGGGGTATATACATGCTAGGAGGGAGTGCATACATGCCAAGAGAAGGTGGGTGTCCGACAGGGAAGGAATCCTGTGACACTGGAAGCGGTGTATGCACTACCTGATGTCACTGCTTCATCTGTTGCATTTCCATGGCCATGTTCTGGACCGCTTGTAGTAGACAAGCCATGGAGTTTTCAGACACAGTTGCTAGCTGCGGGGGTGTAGGGGGATAGCTCACAGGGGGGTAGTGGCTGGCAACTGGATATGGGTGAAACATCTCTTCTGGAGCCTGTGGCACCACGGCAGCAGTCTGAGAATGATGGTATGGGGTCAAGGAAGGTTTGCAGGGTTCTTCTTCCTGTTCAGTATCTTCTATGGCTCGTACTCTAGATGGCTTGGAGTCAGGGACTGTCTTGATGCGCAAGGACTCCCTTCCAGCACAAACTGCATTTTCAAGACTCTGTGGATCCACTGCTAACAGGTGTCGTTGCGGATACGGGGGACCCAGGCTAAATGCAGGGCTTCACTGCGTGTAAGGCCAAAGTGAGCACGGAGTGCTGTGAACACAGCTTGCAGGGTGTTAGGTCTGTCACATTCTAACACTTCATCACGACGTGCTTCTCTTACATGGAGCAGGGCTGTGTGGGCATTCCTGTCATTTGCTTCAATATCCTCCTGGAACCGTGTGATAAAATACTCTACGTTTCCTTGTCCGTTGAACTTGGGAGGTTTGAAGTTCTGTAAAGGGGCAGGGGGAGGTGCAGTGGGGTTGCAACACCCCTTGCAGGGTTTGTGCAAGCCTATCCAATGCCGCAGCTTCTGCCGTGCCTGCTGGCACCAGTCCGGCACTCATGGCTCTCTGTGTAGCCGACGAAGGAGAGGATAGTCTTCAGCAATCTGCAGCATACTTGTCAGCTTGGGGCAGGAAACTCCAGGTTGAGAGGTGTACCAGAAGAAAGGTGGATGACTGTAATCATGGTTGAAAAGACACTGTGTCAAACACTGTGTCAGAAACTCTGGCAGTACCCATTAACAAGGCAAGGACAGTTTCTGGATCACTTCTGCAGGGCACACAAGCAGAGTTGTACCGAGTTGAGAGGGGTACGCTGTGCTTAGATGGGCACCCTGGGCTGAAAGGGGTACCAGGGGTTTGGAAGAGATGTCTGTATGATCTTGCATGATCAGTACAGCAACTACTGAGTTCACTGTGCAGAGTGACCACTATAAGTTCTTCTCTCTCTTCAAACACAGCAGGGGAGGGGGTGTTCTGCCGAGGTACCACCGCATCAGAGGGAAGGGGTGTAACAGTTTCTGTGAGGTGGTAGTTTGGCTGCTACCAGACAACTGTTACGTAATAGGAAATACACCGATACTCGGGGTGAGGAGGAATGAGTAGAGGTGGTGTCTTGCAGTTGGTAACTTCTCTCCAACAGTGTCTAATTGTTCTCACTATCCCACCGCTGCCACCAATGTAAAGGATTTCACCGTGCCTTTACTGAACAGCTACTAGAGAGAGTATACCCTGTTGCAAAATAGCAGACAACTAACAGCTTATCTTACTGCCAGCAACACCTCAACTTGGGGTAACAACTATGCAGAGCTGTAGTGGGTTGAGAAGAATCAACTCTTACCAGAGAGCGTTTCTGCAAGCAAAAGTAATGGCTTCTCTACTATCTATATGTGTATAAAGATACACCGTGCTCTGCCGTGTACGGAAGAACCAACAACCTAACAGGCAACCTACCAAACTAAATACAAGTAGTTCAATTTATCAATCACTTTATTGAAATACAACAGATATTTGCACAAGTAAACTCTTTGAGCAAACTCCGAAACAGCTCTGCCACTCTGGGCTAACATCAGCATGGACATAATAAATTTTATGCAAATAAAGCAGTTGAAAATAATAACATATGATTGGTTGCAAAAATCGGCCCATAATTGATACAAACAGATTGCAACACATGAGTAATAAGCTGGCACATCGTAAAAATAGTCAATAAACAAGCTGGCACATCGTAAAATAGTTAGTTATGTACAAGTAGGCTGGCGCATTGATAGTGAGTCACAGCATAGATTTAAATGGTTAGTAGCCTCCAGTAGTAGAGGGAAATTCCCTCGTACCATCTGCTTCACCGCAGCCTGCCTGCTGCAGCTAGTAGTGCTATCAACCAGGCACACCTGGTGTGTTGGCTAGCACATTCCATTGACTCGCCTCTCGTGCGGGCAAGAGTCGAAAGTACACTGGATCAAATCAGTGTGTGCGGCAAGCAACTACCATTTGCAGGCTGTTAGTGCAGTGGCTACTCTATGTAAAATCTATCACAGTATAATAGAAGCAGAAAAAGTTAAGGAAAATTGGACTTTGCAGACCTGTTATTGTGATGGTTTTTGGTGGAGCTCTGTTGTGTCCAGTGTATCAGAGAAGTGCCACTGATACACTGATACGCTGATATACAGAGAGGTGACTCTGATAGCCCACGTGCATATCCATGTCCATATTCATGTCCATTTATGTACATTTCCATGTTCATTTATGTACATGTCCATGTCCATTTATGTACGTGTCCATGACCATATCCATGTGATAAAATTGTTTTAGTTTTTAGTTGTTTATTAGTACTTGAATTTAAATAAAAGTTTTGATAGTAGCACTACCACATTATCTACTGCATTGTTTATTGGTGCATTATCTACTACAATGTTTATCAATGCAATATATACTACATTGCTTATTAATGCATTATATACTACATTGTTTATTAATGCATTATATACTACATTGTTTATCAATGCATTATATACTACATTGTTTATTAATGCATTATATACTACATTGTTTATTAATGCATTATATACTACATTGTTTATCAATGCATTATATACTACATTGTTTATTAATGCATTATATACTACATTGTTTATTAATGCATTATATACTACATTGTTTATTAATGCATTATATGCTACATTGTTTATTAATGCATTATATACTACATTGTTTATTAATGCATTATATACTACATTGTTTATCAATGCATTATATACTACATTGTTTATTAATGCATTATATACTACATTGTTTATCAATGCATTATATACTACATTATTTATCAATGCATTATATACTACATTGTTTATCAATGCATTATATACTACATTATTTATTAATGTATTATATACTACATTTTTTGTTAATGCATTATATACTACATTGTTTATTCGCAACTATACTTGCAAGTATTGAAGGAAACAATTGCCAAATGTTAACAACTAAGCTTTATATGACTAAAAGTAGCGTTGTTGTATTATCTACTGTATTGCTTACTTGCAACTACGCTTACAAGTAACGGAGGAAACCATAGTCAAATGTTCACAAGTAACTAATCTTTCTACGTCATTGAAAAAAAATTGGAATACTCGAGAATGAACGGTGAACAAATTGGCGATTTTTCGCAACGGACATAAAACTTCGGTCCCGTTTTCTAACGAACCAAATTTTATGTGAGTCCATTTCGGATTTGCGATGGCTTTACAAAAGTATATAATTATACACGTTCATCGATGTGCAAGTGATCTGTGAATATTTTAGAAGACGAGCTCATTGGACATTATTGCATTGTAGACACTTGTTTTGTTTGGCTACACAACTCAATGTTACTACCTTTTGTTTGTTATAAAAAAAACCTATAGACTAGAAAATCTTGATTAGACCTTCTATATATTTATTTTTTTCAACATAACTGACTTCTAAGTGCAAAATTGTTTGTTTTTATCCTATACTATTCTGATTTGGTACGAGATGTCCGTGAATATTTATAGTAGAAAACTTATAGTAAATGTGTCATAAATTTAACAAGACATAAGGGTTATAAGTACATACATACACACATATATATATATATATATATATATATATATATATATATATATATATATATATATATATATATATATATATATATATATATATATATATATATATATATCAGCCACCCCTCCCATCTTCTCATCCCCCTAACTTGCAAACCCCTTGTACACCTCCCCCTACCTGTAGTAATAATTTTGAGTAGACCCGGAGCCTTCCCCTTTGCCATATACGTGTAGTATCCAGGATTTAGGGATACCGGCTACCCCGGGTCTACTCCAAGCCTGTATAGACCCTGTGTTGTACATATGTATATCATAGAGAACTTACCCCGGGCCACCTCCGGGTCAGTACCCTGGGCCAGCCAATAAGGATGGCTGGTAAAGGTAGCCTGAGGCCTAAGGAGCTGGGGAACCCGTCATTACATGAATATCCAAGCAGAGCAAATGATCGAAACTGAAGCTAGAAAGTAAGGATACCATATAGGAAGTGGAAGATTTTCACCACCACCAAAAGAGCAGGAAAGGAGTTCTGAGCCACTTTGCCATGTGTTCGCTCCTCCCATTGGTTCACTATGTTATTGTGATCTATATTGTGGGAGAATTTGTTGGCCGCAATAGCCAGCTAAGTAGCAGTACGGAGGAGCACACACATTTCCTGCAATTAGACACTTCCTAGCAGGCAGGAGTAGTAATATATGAGCAGATCTCCCTACCAAGTGTTTTTTTGTGGGATTTTATCCCGGAGTGGAGGCAATGGGTTACGGCGTTGATTAGAGTCGCCGAGGTAATATTGTATGGCATTTATTTTTTGATTTTTTTTAAAGAGAGAGAGGGGAGGGAGGGAGGGGGAGGGGGAGGGGAGGGGGAGGGGGAGGGGACGGGGGACGGGGGACGGGGGAGGGGGAGGGGGACGGGGAGGGGGAGAGGGAGAGAGAGAGACGTCTTTTAGTATAAAAAATATGTGAATCCTTGCTTTATTTGAGTGTATGTTAACATTTTTTATCTTTAGAATGAAGTTTGTATCAATTTAATATCTACTGTATTATTTATTTACAACTGCTATGTTTACCATACATGTAATCAGCACTAGTTTTCGGTTTTGTTCATAAATTATTATTATTATTCCTGGTAAAAACTGTATTTGGTTTTAAAATCATATGAATGAAATTTGCGTCAATTTAGTATCTACTACATTATATATTTACAATATTACTTTGTAACGAGTATTAATGAAAGCAATTATGAAATGTTTACAAGTAACTAAGCAATTCAGTAAGGAAAACCGATTGGAAACGCTGTAATATCCGTTAAAGACACTTGCGATATTTTTTATCAACGAGAAAATCAAAACTTTTTGGAATATCCGCTATATCGCATTACTATTAATGAAAGCAATTATCAAATGTTTATGAGTAACTAAGCGATTCAGTAGGAAAAACCAATTGGAAACGCTGTAATATCCGTTTAAGATGCTTACGTTATTTTTTATCAACGAGAAAATCAAAACTTTTTAGAATACCCGCTATAGCGAGTTACGATATTTTTGTACTCGCCTTAAAAGTTTTCATCACGTTTTTAGTCAGGCCAAACTTTATGCGAGTCATTTTTAGGTATTATTTTAGTCGCCGTAATGTTTACACCCTATTTTCACAGGCTTTTAAAAAGTAATTAATTATAATATATTGCTAGTCTTGCTTTACTCATAAACTCACTCGAGAAAAGTCATTAATCACTATCCCTCAACTATTATTTCGTGTTTTGATCCTTTCAGCGCTATGCTTATAAATTCACTCGAGAAAAATCATTAATCACCAACCAACTCTCATCTATTATTGTGTTATCGAGAACAAACAACAGACGCGTACAGTTTTTGGATTACATGCTCATAAATTCATCCTAGAAGGAAGAGTAAGTGATTACAATTATCTCCTGTTTTTTTGTTATTGATTACACATTAGTTAATACAGGAACGGCCTTTCACCAAAAACTTAATGAGAAATTGTCTCACTTCCATCAAAGCTTAATTTTAAATTGGTTTGTGGTTAGAACTCTAGATATCTCCGGTATCATTTTTTATATAACATGTGTTGGACCCGGTTTTTTAAAAAAATAGTAATTCTATTTCATCTAAAAAGTGTGAAAAAGCATGGTTTTATCTACTTGTTTTGTTAGTTAGTTAGACTTACAACTATTGATTGGAGTGTCTTACAAGCTTGAAAACCCGAGGCTGTTACTTCCCTTAAAATGTTCCATAAGACCAGTTTTAGGAGGTGTTTTTGTGCAAGGTACACGCATATAGTGTATTTGCTACTTTAGGAGGGTATTTTGCCCAATGAACCAAGGATTACATGTTACATACTACACTCTATTGTTGTAAGGTATTTTCAATTCCTGGACACATACTAAATTAGCATACGGTTGCATATTTAAACACAGTCAGATACATGTAAAGTATTTATTATGTTCATAACTCATGCTTACATCTTACAGTGCACCATGTTTAAAGGGTGTGAGTTGGACTGACATCCAAGTGAATAGGATATTTTTTGTAAGTTTTGACCTAGCTAGGTGGATATATTTAAAGGAGTATCAACCCAAGGCTTGTAAATACTTGTTCACTTGCAAAATTTGATCATCTACTCTACAACCAAAAAATTTAGTTATAGGTTTTGGCTTAGCTAGATGGATATATTTGAAGGGGTATCAACCCAGGGCTTGTAAATACTTGTTCACTTGCAAAATTTGATTATCTACTATACAACCAAAAAATTTAGTTATAAGTTTTAACCTAGCTAGGTGGATATATTTAAAGGAGTATCAACCCAGGGCTTGTAAATACTTGTTCACTTGCAAAATTTGTTCATCTACTCTGCAACCAAAAAATTTAGCTAAATCAAAGAAAGTGTACGGGAGTGTATTAATACGGACCTATTAACGGTAGTGCCGCATCTATTTAATCTCTAACTGACTTCCATTCTTTAACCGACTTCCCATTCTATGTTTAAATCCTCAATTCAATTTCAACTTTTTCTAAAATCACAACAATTATCATAGTAATAAAGGTAAATAGTCTACGGATTAGTATTTTTTGATAAATGTCTTCAATATTTTGTATATAAGAGAATGTATTTTCTCTAAACAGTATCAGTTTTTCTTTTTGTTCCAAGCGTTATTCACTAAACAACAAAAGATGGCTAGCAGTCACTCAACAGCAAATGAGTAAGTTACTTTATACTATTTTTTACAATTTTGTTACAGTTACATTTATAAGTTTATACAAATGTATATATATTACTTGTAGATCTACAACCTCAAACGAGGAAATACTAAGCAACATAAATGTGAATGAATTAGATTTCAGCAATATGTAAGTATAATATTGAGACTTTATTATTCAAATGTATTATATAGAGTCTATAATTAATCACAATCTTGATTTATTATTTTATTAAGTTCTACTGATGAGGAAACTATGAAGATAATAGAAGCATGTGTTGACGAATCAAGAGAGAAGACAAAAAAGAGCAGTAGTAAAGCATCTACTACACATATTGCTATGAGTAAGTATTTTTTTGTTTTATGGAAAATGTAAATTTGTCTGTAGGTAAAATAATAATGACTCCATGTTCATTGTATTATTTTTGTAGAAAAGACACCTACACGCTTTATTGCAAGCGGGCAATACATGGGGAAGGATGAGTCCTTCCTCTACTATGACAGATATAGATTTAAATGTAAGAATAATGAAAAGAATTTTTACTACATACTCATTTAATTTAATAAATTTTTTTAAAAATAAAATAACAATGAATGTATTTTCTATTCTAGTCCAAGCAGAAAACTATGACTTAAAAACTTTTAGAGAGATGAATCTTGTGGATGGAGAAATAAAACAAGATAAAGACTGCTTTAAGTGTGAGTGATATGCACTATCTGTATATATAGCATGTTCAAGAAGACTATCTATATGTATATATATATATAGCTCGAATTTGTTTTATTTGTTTGTAGATATTGATAACAAGAAACCAAGGTACTTCCTTTCAGTGCTTTCAATGATGTTGATAGCATATTGCACAAAGTTACTTAGCAAAGCATTGGAAGGGAGAGAAAATAGCATCACATGTATATTTTGTGGTAAGAAATTTAAATTAGGGCAGTTGCATGAACCCGGTAGAGTGCTTTCCAGGCATTTTTTGCTCACTTGTTTATTTTTTATTGTTTATGTGGAAAATCCCATACAACTCTGAGAGATCTCCAGCAACATAGCTGTATTTTGAAATCTAAAATGTTTTTTATTGTTGATGTTGCTAGTTATAATAATTTTATTTTATTTATTAATAAAAAGTATTCTGAGTTAGTTAAGAATGTCACTTTTTTCAAAAAATTTTGCATTAGTATATCTCTATCCAATAGAAGGGTATTTTTCTGAAAAACCAGTTGTTGGAGATCTGGCAATTTTACTTAAAAACCAGTTTAAAAAATTGGAAAATATGAGAGCTCTTATATCTTCAAATTCTGATCTTTCAGAAACTGGAGAAGAAATTAACAATGAATTTACTTCTGGCACTAGTGCACAGTGCAGTCCAAAAACCTGTGTTTTAAAATCTAATATCGTAACAGATAACCCTCGAGCTCAAGTAGATTTACAAGAAAGCCAAAAGATTGATAACAAAAAAATTGATTCAAGTTCAGTTAAACTAATTTTGAATATACAAGATGGAGTGAAAAAAAGGGTTTTAATGACTGTGTTAAATTGAAATTAGCTTCTATTAGACAAAAAATGCAAAAAAATTCAGATTTTTCTCAAGAAGAAATTTTTGTTTTAACTGCACTGTTAGGAGAATTTTAAATTATTTATTTTGCTATATTTTTTAGTATTATCATTGCTCTGGAATAGCCTTTATGCAGGTGTCCAATTTTATAATCTCTTACCACAAAAAATTCTATATTTACACATCTATATATTATATACAGCCAATAGACTGTTTTTATGAATACTCTATATATTATATACAGTCAATAGACCGTTTTTATGAATACTCTATTCATTTTTATTATCACATGTTTGTATACATTCCATGTAGAAAATGTTCTGTCATTAGCTTACCTAATGCATTATTCTATTCGTTTTATTATTGAGAACTCCTATGCGCTTCATTCTTACTGTACTCATTTATGCTTTGTATAATATTACAAAATAAATATTGTGTTATCTAACTTCATAATACAACCAAGTTATGAAACAGAACAAGTTTTACATCTGTATGGCTGAATCTATAAAATCGTTATGAAAAAGGCTATAATTACTTAATTATCGTGTCATATCATGAAAAACTATCAGTACCCAACTCACAAAACTGTAAAACCTAGAGTATAATGCTTGTGGTTGTAAAAGAGTCTTCTACTGACTTGGTTTTCGGACAAATTACAAAAGATTTTCACAATTTTTTAAACTGGAGTAGTCTTAACATTTTAACAAAATGTGGCGATAACTTTAAATATTTTTTTCAGGACGAAACCTAGAAATTATAAATTGAAGTTGTCTTAACATTTCAACAAAATGTGACAATAACTTTGAATATTTATCTTCGTGGCGAAACATTGAAATTTTGTAATATTTTCGGAGTTGTAAGCCCAAAACTTTTACAAATTGACTATTTTCCGATGTTAAATATAAATAAAAATACTTTATTACGGTAAATATGTACAAATTATTGTACAATACAAATAATGAGTTGAATTGTATATAATTCAATGTCCATGAGTTGTTGCTGACAGATGTAGCGAGTCATCAGTCACTCACTTGTACACGTATTCTATCTAAAAGCATACATAGACGTTGATATAACAACTACATCGTACTATGGTGAAAAATACTGTTATTACTACTTACTTATTACTAGTAAAAAGATTCACGTACCTTAATCAAATTTCTGATATCAGAATCCTGTTAGCTTCGCTTGAAATGTGATTGTTATCTTCATCGCTTTTCTCACCATCGCCGTCGACAACTCCATCTCTTTCCTCAAAACTTTTGTTTTCAGAGCTATCATCCGTCATATTATCATCATCATCATCATCATCATCATCATCATCTTCATCATCAGTATAACCATCAACATTATCATCATCATGACTTTTCACCTGCTCAGCATCATCAAATAGGGAAAATCTGAAAGCCATCCCTTCTTTTTCACCTGAAGTAAATAGTAGCATTAAGGCTTCTTCAACACCCAGAATCGTGAGAATGTGTTTTTTTACTCCGTTTTGAGTTGAAATCGTGCTTTTTTAGTGGATCATACCACGTCCATGATTTTTGATCTTTAAAACGTTCTCAGGGGGATGACAATCTTTCCGGTCATCAAAGATCCGTCATTTGCCATGTATCTGTAGGTGACGGTGTGAGTGATACGTAGAGGTCATGTGTCTTGTTTTCGTTTCTGCTGTTTCAACTTTAAATTTTTCCAAACTGAGAGTCTAGTGAATGTCAGAAGAGTGTTGACAGGAATATTATCGAAAGTGATGATATCAAAGTACGCATTCAATTGTTTCAATGAATTGTTTCTCAAGTTTTTGGCTATAGCTCGTTGTTGTTCTAGTCCCTGGTGTTGGCTGCCTCCTACAATACGAAGATCGGGTTGATTTTCTTCTAGCTTTCCCATGTACACTACTGTATGTGAGGAGTGGTGATCGAGTTCCGGTAGCTCTACCATAAGTTCTTTGTCAATCAGCGACTTGACTCGAATCCGATGTCCGTTTGTTAAAACGTATTCATAATCCAAGATACCATAATCTTCAACGTAATTGACATCGAAAACCTCCAATATTGTAGGAATTGGTAAATCCACTAGACTCACGAAATTCCCTATTTCCAACAGCCCTTTCTGCATAGCTCCCGTCATTATTCCTGCCATTTCGATCAATTCGAACTCTTTAAGTTTGCTCGTGGTATTATTCTTGGCATTGCTGAATAAAAAGGAAACTGAAGCTTGAGATAATGTTGCTGATGGTTTTTTGTTATCCTCTGATCGCTTGACTTCACTCTTATCATGCAGATATGCGTAATCTGGTGTAGGGCTCAAAGGAGAGTCAGCTGAATCTACATGGTGTTTCATCATTATATCGGGGGAAGTGTTGATGTTTGAGCAGGAAGAAGATGTAGCATTAAAGGTGTTAGGGTTGACTCTTCTATCATCAATGTGGATGCTGTTGTTGGTGGAAGGAGTGGTTGTAGTGGAGATAGTGCTGGTGTTGCTGTTAGTTGCAGTTGGTTCAATACGGAGCTTAGGAAGTGTTTTGGAGTGTGAAGTCATTATACCTGCAAAAAAACAAAAAAAAACTTAGTTTAATGATGTAAATATACTGAAATTATTAGTTTTTTATTAAAAGCTTGAGTTTTTTTGAAAAAATAACTAGTTCCAAAAAAACTAGATGATTTAATTAACTAAAAGCAAATAATTATTTCAGCACTTCTTACCTTGATGCTGGATGCTCTCCTAGTAGCTGTAGTAGATGTTGCTTCTCCGCTTGCTGTTGTAGAACTGGATGCTTTCTGTGTGAAAACAGTGGCTCTTAAATAGCTAAAGTTGGAATGATTAACCCTATGAATACCATCTCGTGTCAACCTTCTTTATAATATATCTATGATTCAGCATTTTTTCACGCGAAGGAAAACCAATGCTTTCGCGAGAATAAAATAATTATTTTTCACGCGAATGTTTACTGTTATTCGCGTGAAAAATTGAATTGTTTTTCATGTTTTATTCGCGTGAAAAATAATTATTTTATTTCCGCGAAAGCATTGTTTTTCCTTCGCATGAAAAACATGTTTTTTAGCATTAAAACAAATTTTTTGGATCCGCGTGACAAATTGTTGCATTCGCGTGAAAAAAGAGACCTTTGTTTACTGTTATTCGCATGAAAAATTGGATTGTTTTTTATGTTTTCTTCGCGTGAAAAATAATTCTTTTATTCCCGCGAAAGCTCTGTTTTTCCTTCGCGTGAAAATAAATTCTTGATTCCTGCAAAAACATTGGGTTTTATTCACATGAAAATAAATTTTTTATTCCCGCGAAAACATTGGTTTTTATTCGCGTGAAAACAAATTTTTTATTTCCACGAAAACATTGGTTTTTATTCGCGTGAAAATAAATTTTTTATTCCCGCAAATACGTGAAAAACATGTTTTTTAGCATTAAAATAATTTTTTTGGATCCGCGTGACAAATTGTTGCATTCGCGTGAAAAAATGCACTTTCATTCACTGTTATTTGCGTGAAAAATGAGGTTGTTTTTTATGTTTTATTCGCGGGAAAAATCATTATTTAATTCCCGCGAAAGCATTGTTTTTCCTTCGCAGGAAAAACAGGTTTTTTAGCATTAACATATTTTTTTTGGATCCGCGTGACAAATTGTTGCATTCGCGTGAAAAAAGAGACTTTTATTCACTGTTATTCGCGTGAAAAACTGCATTGTTTTTCATGTTTTATTCGCGTGAAAGAAAAATAAAAGTCTCCGTGTAAACTAAAACCAATTTATTCCCGCGAAGAGAACCAATGCTTTCGCGGGAATAAAATAATTGTTTTTCACTCGAATACATACCTATTGTAAAGCTATATCATTCAGTGTGCCATTCACTATTTAAACAGCTCTGTTTCATGTAAAATTCATTCATTTCAGCTCAAGCATCTGAAGGAACAACATCTACTTCTGCTACTACTACTACATTGACTAGATCTCTCAGCAACAAGGTAAAAACTTGATAAATTATAGTTTTTTTTCTCATACATTATTTATTATACTAAGTCACATAAAAATCAATCATCTGTATTTTTTTCTAGATTCAGTCATAAAAATGAAAATAGTTAACAACACAGAATCAGAAACTCAGCCTAAGCCTTTGACTCAAGAGGACTTGGTGCTTTTACAAAGCATATGCAATAAAAAAATTGAAGAGAGAGTGCGGATTCTCTCAAACAATTGTAAATTCATACAGAAAGACTTGATAAAACAGCTAAATAGTTTTCAAACTGAAGCTTTTCTAACAATAAAGCTCTTAGGGAATGATGTTACATCAGACATTCAGAGGTTACATTATGTATTACAACAATGACGACATCAACTAGAGCAGGTAAACACACCTATTTCTATCGAACATGCGCGTAAACAGCTTGCTCCAAAAAGGAGAACTGTACACCGAGAGTCCGCTCTAAGGAAAGCTAGAAGAGTAAGGACTCAACAACGTAGGAAACAACGAACTACAAAAAAATCCAGTTGACAGCCAATTTCTTGGTGATAAGGTAAGAATTAATAAAAACACTATCTAGTAGGAGTTAAAAAAATAAAAAAGTTTGTAGTTATTTCACATTTCTGTTTAATCATCCTATACTAATACATAACTTTTTATTTTAGTTCATTACGGAATCAAAAGTACATAGAATAGAGGTCTTCCTCCCTAAGATATATCATCAGTACATCAAAGAAGATGACATTGTAAGGGAGAAAGCAATGCATTGGTTGACATTACAAGTTGTAGTACTTTGTATTACTTATCCCTATACAATATAGACCAGATACAGCTCATTGAGATATTGACAATTGTAGATATATACAAATAGATGAATACTGTGGTAGATTTCAGTGCACTCTAGTAGTAAACAGGTCGTTTACACTAGAAACCTTGCGAAGCAATGCGCTAGACTTTTGCCCACAGCATTTGGTTAATAGCTGTTGGGTAGGAAGTCCTACTGTGCCGGTAGCATAGTAAGCAGGGCCGGTATTGACCCCTGCAGGGTCGGTAGTGACCTCTACCGACCCGGTACAGCTGTACTGGGCCGGCACAAGATGGCCGCCTTAGACGAGGATCTGCAAAGATGTCAGAGAACTTAGTCAAGGTCGTAAACAGGAAGTGCTTACCCCTAAAGTACCAACTTCGTGGACCTAATTCTATGTACAGCCTGGGAACCCTGTAGGAGCCTTCATTGGACAATTAGGAGAAAGGACTCCGCCCTTAGCCACTTGGCACCTCCCTTTATTATCTTGCATTGCATTGTGATTGGTTGATTATTTATATAGTTAATGTAATTGGTTCATTTACTTCCTGTGCATTGACTGTTATATGTTTTGTGTTTGTTAGCTCTCCTATAAAAGGAGAGCTCCCACTGTTAATCTGTGCATTCATTACAATGAGCCATGGCATGTATTCTTATATTGCTAAACCCTAGAGGAATAATTACCCTCAGGAAAGCTTAGAGAATAAAGCCATTATTACAGACACTACTCGGTACTGTTTGTCTGAGCCATGGGCTCTTGCCTTACCGGGTAATTCGGTTGCCCTATACAGTTGTCACTGTCGGTCAGTACAGTGTCCCCTCTGGAGAGAGGTAGAATACTCGAGATTAGTGGATGTCCGTGGTAAACAGACCGGAATCCATTACAATACCTAACTGCATCTATTTTTTTCATTTGAGATCATGTTAGAAGTTTTCCAAGATATTTTATAGTATTCAATATACTCATTATGTAATAAATATATATTTATATAATCATAAAACGATTCATTTTTATTCAATGTAGATATAACTATACCCATAAATATGTACATAATTATCCATATATACATGAATGTATAGAAAACTCTCTCCCTCTCCCCCTCCCCCCTCCCCCCCCCCTCCCCCTCCCCCTCCCCCCTCCCCCCTCCCCCCTCCCCCCTCCCCCCCTCCCCCCTCCCCCCTCCCCCCCTCCCCCTCTCTCCCTCTCTCCCTCTCTCCCTGAAATTGTATTGTGTATTGTGGTTGCTGTATTTTTACTATTATGTTATATGATTGGTTCACCCTAATAAGGGGGTGAACTTTCCTCTGTTCTCCTATAAAAGGAGCTTTGTTTGTGTGTTAGAGGTAGAAGTCTAGTGGATTGTGTGTAGATACCCTTATATATTGCTAAATGGATTGTGTGTAAATACAATATTATTCGCAGAAACTCTGTCATTGTGTGTCTGGGTCTAGGACCCCCGTCAAGTTGATAAAGTCACTTCGGAGTGACTCCGAAGTATATTGCAGAAGTTGTTGGAGAGACCCCGTTGTGTCTGAGTAGATAGTGCAAAACTACTACAATAACATAAATATTGCAAAAAAACTATGTATTTTTTTTACGGTACCAATGAAATCAATAATTTTTTTTTCAAAATGAGCATACTACTCTTTGACATTATTCATACTTCACTTTAGAGTAGTCTCTTACTGGTTTTTGTTATTCAGTCAGGCGTTTATGAAAAATAATAATAAATACCAAGTTAAATAAATAACAAACATTCAACTTGTTTTATTATTATTTTGTTGTCGCCACAAAATCAAGTGGCGCTTCGGTATCTCGGGTGTCTGCCATATGGATGGTAACTAACTCGACTGTGCGCTCTATACACAATTACAAAAGGTCACGTAAACTCACTGGGATGAGCGCGAACTTTTTTGCATTATAGGGCACATAATCTTTAGTAAACGTATTGGTAAACTTATCAATGTCCGGTACTGCTTAATACAGAGTTATTCCTCCGAAGGGGAGATGACTCCCTGTTTATTCCTGACTCCAGCGGGGGTTAAAAGTTTTAAAAAAAATTTTACTGCCTAAATCCACTTAATGAAATAAAACTTTGTGCTAGATTGAAACAAAAGATGTTCGCAGAGGTATCACTGCAAAAAAAAATTCATTTTATGCTCTAAATATTGAATAAATGCATAAAAACAACTTAAGCCAATTGTGACTTATGAGCTTTTGTGAAGTTTGGCTCCAGTGGAGTTGTCCTTATATAAAATAGGGCTGGAAACGGCTGACCGAACTTTGATTTCTTCATTTAGGTAGTAGCTATACAGGGCAGGGTGTAAGCCCCTGTATGAGCTTGTGTACAGCAGGGTCGGCTGTACGTAGGGTGGCAGCAAACGAACTTGGTGTTCGTTGCCACCATAAGAAGCAGGGTAGAAAGGCAAATTGCACTAGCCTTGATAAAACAGCAGTTGTGTCCCAGTAGCAATGGGCAATTCCACTACAATGTTATTTATTTCTGTTCATGCATATTTTGTATTGTTGTCTGTCATTGGCTCACCCCATAATAAGGCGGTGAGATTTCCTGCTTTCTCCTATATAAGGAGCTGCTGCACATTGGAGAAAGCAGAAGCTTGTGGATTTTTGTGCTATACCTTTGTTATGTTGCTAAACAGAATGATATAATAAGAGGTTTTATACTTGAAAATTTTGTGTGATTTGTCTGGGTAGCGGACTCCGAAGTAGTTGCTAGTGTCTAAAAGGAGTGGAGGCCATTTTGTCATTAGTAACAGAAGGAAATCTGCTACATATATATTCATATATATGTATATATATGTAGTAGATTTCCTCCTGTATATGAATATATATATACATAATTATATACCCTACGCTACACAAGCTTCGCACTTCAACAGACAACGTGATATATTTTTGGTTCGTCCAAAATTAGATTAATATGACAGAGGCTCTAGCTGCACAAATAAGCGGTTGTGTGCTTCGCCCAGTTGGGCAACAAGTTAGGATAACACCCATATAGTATATTATTTATACACTATACAACATAGTTGTCTGGTAGCTCGTTTTATGAGAGTTGTCTTCTCTCACAAGGCATAATGATAAAGTGTGGGAGATTTTTACAGTGCCTAGTTGATTTCGGCCCCCCTTAACCCCAGACCCCCACAATCCCCTACATTCTTTGCCTTGATTGTAGAAAGAGTGTGAAGTGACTCCAGAGCCCTTCCCCTGACCGTAGTACACTGAATTCACTGTAAATTGGATACTGGCTACCCCAGGCCAGTATCTACCCTGTATACTGTGTATATAAGCATTGAGGCCTACCCCAAGTTAACCAGGGCCTGTACCCCAGGCCCACAGAGAAAAATGGCTGCTACGAATAGCCTGAGGCTCTAGGAGTCCAAAAACCCACCCCCTACGAAGACCGGAGATGTACAAATAGTAAAGACCAGAGACTAGGAAGCCAGCCTACTAAATAAGGAGTGGAAAAGTTCCGTTGCCAGAAAAGAGCAGGAAAGCACCCTCAAAAGCTGTCTACCATATGCACATCTTTTTGATTGGTTTATCTTGTTTGTATTATTGTATTGCCTATGATGATTCGTTGTATAATTGTATTGGTATTTGTGATTGGCTTAGCCTAATAAGGGGGTGAGAGTTCGTAGGCCATCTCCTATAAAAGGAATTGCTGGGCAATGAGAGAGTAGAAGTCTAGTGTATTTTTGTATTATCAACATGTTGTATTGCTAGACAGAATTCATATAATAAACTGTTTGTTTGTGTAACCTCTGTGTGGTTAGTCTGGGGCACAAACCCCGAACTAGCAGCTAAAGTCAGTGTGGTTGATGCTGTTGTGTCGGTAGTAAAAAGTAGAAAAACACTACATTGGTGGCAGCGGTGGGATATAGCCGAACAGAAAGACACAACAGAGAGAGAGAGAGAGAGGGAAGAAGAAAGAAAAAAGAAGCTGTACAGTGCCAGCCATTTCACTGTATCCATCTTTGCCCCTTACTCCAAAGCTATGCCGAGACGGTATCACCCTGTATACCGTTTCCCCCTTCCCCCAGGAGCTATCTAGTGCTAGTATCACCTTATATACAACCCCCTCCCGCTCCCAGAAGCTACCCCGGCCCGGGATACCCTTTATACTGGTTTCTTCCTTGCCAAAGCAACCGCTCCCCACCCCATAGCTTGCCATTGAACCGACATGGCCACCCAAAGAGCTAGGAGTGTTGGCAGGAACCCGGTCGGAGCTCAACCCACAGTAGCACTGGAACAGCTCACAGAAGCTCTGCAGAGACTGGTACAACCATCCCAAGGACCAGAGCCGACATCCTTCCAAGCTCCAAAGTACAATGGTACGGGCGACGTGGAGTATTTTATTACTCGTTGAACAAAGGTTGCAGATGCCAACGACTGGGGCCAAGCTACTGCTCTAATGCACCTCAGAGAGGCGCTGAGGGATGAAGCACTTGAGTGTGGCCGCCCCCCACCCCCCCCCCCTTTACGTAGAAGGTATCAATGCCGCTCTCTGTGCACGTTTTGGGTTCACCTCCAAAGAGCCACAAGCCAAGTTAATTGTGCTGTGCCGCTTTTCCAAGGCCTCACTACAGCAACACATTAACGAGGTGGAGAAACTGGTCTATGTGGAATACGATGCCCCCCCCCCCCCCCCCCCCGAAGAGTTGATGGAATGGTATTGGAGGCTTTTGCCAGTACTATTGGTAACGCCTATCTACAACGGCACTTACTGGCAGTCCAACGACACATGATAGAAGAAGACATAAAAGATGGGAATGAATTCCTGCAAATCAAAGTTGGATTTGAGGATAAACCGTCCAGAGTGAAAATGGTAGAGGATGAGGAGAAAGATTCACCATCACTCAGTGAAAGACCCTCCACTACTTCCCCCCTTAACCAAACTCATCAGGCGGCCACCTTACCGGAGGACACCCTCACGGCCCTGATGAAAAACATGCAGATGCTGATGGAAGTCGCCAAACTCCAGTAAGAAGGATTACAAAGACTGCAACCCCCACGCACTGGCAGCCATTCCCCCATACCCCCTCTCCCTCCCTATATCCGCTCCCCCCAGTGTTGCAGATGTGGTGCTATTGGCCATCTGCAAAGGAGTTGCCCAGTCAACCCTTGGCCATCCACCCTGTCTACCGCCAACCGTCAGTCAAAAGACTGGCACCCCCCGCAGTAGGGAGGCCGATCCCTAACTGCCCTGGGCACCCCATAATTGTAGGAGAGAGTTAGAAAGGTTGGAGCAATACAATCCCGTAATGCAGACTCCCCACCCCAGAGAAAGAGGCGGCATGTGACACACACTCCAGAATCCTGGCAGCTGCGACTGCCAACCTGTACGCTCCTCTACAAGACATAGAAGACATGGAATTCTACCCACCTGTACCAGATAACAGTAGTGAACCATTTCTAGATTGCTATCCCATTTCACTGCATACTAAACCCCCTCCCCCTCTCCATAGACAACTCTCTGCTGACCAGGCTGGCTACGGCCTCGTGGCGTACCGCCCTGCCCAGGACGTGGGATTATACCCACCCCGCCAGCCTCCTAACAAGAGAGTGCAACTCAACCCCCCCCCCCCCCCCCAGTTGCTCCACCCCGCCGCTTACGGAGCGGCCCTCTTACCCTCGAGAGCGACACCCCCTGCCCCCGAACCTCCACTGTCAAGCCAGTACAAGGCGAGCTACTTTTTGCCAGAATGAATACAGGGAAAGCCGGTGTCAGTGCTTATCGACACTGGATGCACCAACAACCTCTTGTCACAACACCTGTTTAAACGGCTGGCTCTGGCTACTAGAGACTCTTTAAAAGGTGACTCACATGGTGTGTTGGCCGACGGATCCCACATCCCCTTCTTTGGCACCATCCACCTGCCCATTCAGCTGCGAGATGTTAAAACAGAATCTACTTTCGTAGTAGGGCAGATGAATGAGGATGCCATTCTGGGCATGCCTTTTCTTACTTCCCATCAGTGTCGCATGAAGTTTGACCTCTCAGTCATAGAAATAGACGGTCAAGAACTACTGTGCACCAACCAGCAGGGCAGAGCACTCACCACCGGTGTACAAGTGATCCGGTATACCCAGATTCCCCCACACACAGAGGTTGATGCCGTTGTGTCGGTAGTGAAAAGTGGAAAACATTACAAAAGGCATTTATTACATATTTTCAAGGAAATATAATTCAATAAAAAAAGTTTATGCAAGTTGTAGCATTATTCTGCTGCACATCCTTGTAATAGTTGATAGCATCTTCTGTGCTTCTGCTTAAGTTTTACAACCGTCAAACAAACCTTCTGTTTTTCGACAACAGACTAAACAGTTGTTTAGTGTGTCTCTTCGAACCTTGTTTCTCTCTTTCCCTTCCTGCACCGCCGGCTAAAAGTAAGGGAAGTACAAAATAATTTGTGTAGCTTGGTTTGCTGCTTTAGAACACATAAAAGCCTGTACATACATGCCAGTATTTCAGTATAACCAACATCTGTTAAGCTCAGAAACTACAGACAGTACATAAGTGACAAATGTGAAACTACAAATTACAACCAGCTCAGCCTGTTATGGGTTGAACAGCAGGAAACCAATGACCCAATAAGCGTTAGGTCCAACAATTTACAGTGACATAACAATACAACCAATAGCGGTATGTTCTAGATTTATAAACCAAGTACACTGTAATGCATAGAGCTAAATAAAACAAGGCGCCTCATAGCGGTAGGTGGGGTTTTTGGTTAGGTATCCGCTGATCTGGCTCCAGGGTGCAGCCAATGTCGTCTTTGTGATCATCCTGTCTTTTTCTCTAGGAAACTGAGAATCGCTAGGCTTGACGCACGCTCGAGTTAAGCCTTTCATGTTATTTTGAAGTTTATGTTGATGGTAGCCATCTTGGTGCGGCCCAGGGTAACTCCCCGGCCCCGTGCCGAATCAATATTAACTATTTATAACTTTTTGCAGTAGATTTGGACGCCGGTTGTTCTGAGCTACCATTTGAGAAATCTTTCTTATAAATGCGCTTAATCAGGGGAGCTTTTTAGAAGCAAATGCAAGTAACCTGTTGACTGCATGAGTCTATTTAAACCTTGAAATCAACTTCACCCTTTCTGACAAATACTATAAAGTCAACCCTATCTAAGTCCTCCACTCTGAATAAATGCATAACATAATGTATTTAGATTAGAATACCTACTAGTTAATTTCATCTTTGGCTGTGATCCAATATAAAACTGGCAGCTCAGGAGACCCTTCATCATAAAAAGCTGTGGAAATCAGTAATTGACTGAGTAGCAAGTTTTATTTTTCATCTCAAATATGCTAAATCGATTTGTTAGCCATTCAATGTATTAGCCGGAATAGCTCTCAAGTGTGCGTAAATTTTGTTTTCCTCATTCAATGTTGCTTCACATCTTTCCATTCAATTATTGCATTATTTTATAACTAAAATTTGCTCTGTATAGGAGTTGTCCTACCATTAACTAATTATAGGTTAGCTACAAAATTTATGGCAGGGTGTTTCTTGGAATGCAATCGTGGGGAGGTATTCAATCAGTCGTAATTCTGTAACTCGATTGTTAAAAACACAATTTCTTAAAAGTAATTATCAACAGTTACAGAAAAAATTTAATTGCTTATTCATAGCATCGCCTAGTTTTACAATAGTTTAGTGACAGGCTTGCTAAACTTTTAACACTCAAGTAGAAAGTGATATGAATTTTGCAAACAAATTAGTAATTGAAAACTAACCGTTTATTAAATTTATTGAGCCAAAGACATGGGAACGATAACAGCTTCCTCAGTCTTCTATCATATAACTAGTTGTGTAAGCACTTGCATTATCACCAACTGTGGTTAGTGAAACTCTCTTTCATTGCCGTAGACGTAAAAGGACCATTATGTCTCTGTTTTGTCATGATTATTCACCAAATTGTCCACCATTCATTGTCAACCACCCAACTATATGAATTTATTCATCAATAATCTCGAGTGCAACAGAGCAGAACCTAACAGTAAGTTGCACTGAACGGAAATTCTGACAGTGGGTTTGACTGAGGGATGGGCAACGACCATATTCTGTATAATAAATCACATGACAAGCTGGTTTGGTAGAATGTGCAGCCTGTCAAGTTTCAGTACATGAGCTGAGACTACGACTGGTCGAACATATTTAACCCGGTGAGTTTCATATACTTGGTTATTATTTCATAGAATGTCAGAGACTTTCGCAGTTGAACCAAGCATATGGTGCTAATGATAGTAAATATACTGCTCCATCAGTTCCTTTATCGATCTCTCAAAAGAGGTATTATAAACTTTTGTCTCAACAAATGATCAATCTCTATAATTATTACCATTTGAGTTAATGAAACCAAATCAGGGTTGCATATTTCATAGCTCTGTAGGATGAGAGCAAATCATTTTTAGTTATTAGCAACTGGTGAGAAAAAATTTACTGGGCTTACTAACAATAGATGTTTTTATATCATTAAAGATGGTGGTTTGCCTTCAAGCATTTTACACAACGAGTTATCAAAAGTTATTTTGTTTTCTTCGCTTCTTACTAGATATTCCCCAGCAACAGCTACTGTTACATGATAAAAATGATGAAGTTTGACCCATGCAATAGTAATGATAAGCTTTCTATTTATTTACGCATATACAGTGTAGACAACTACATATAGATTCTATCTATGACGTTTTTAAGCTAAAAGTGACTCGATTAGAAATAAATTAATAAACACTTTTTTGCAGAAAAATTATTCAAAATTGACATTAAACATCAATTTTCTTCAAAATAACTCATCGGCGACTAAGTCAGGCAATATATAGCCTACATGAAGATTTATCACATAGGATCTCACGAGGGTTTTGTTTTCATTGCAATGTAAATATTGACTCACCACAGTAGATTTACATCTCACGGCCATGTTGGCTAGGGTTGAGGAAAAGAATTAACATGTATTTGCTAAACAATGCTGGCAAAAATTATTTCTGCGTAAGATATTGGTAGCATAATACATGATTTATGCATTGCAGCTTTTCCGTTTCACTGGGTTGACTGGCGTTAAGTGATGCAATTATTTCACAGTCTTTCCTCTTTGCTGTGAAAGTTGAGGTCATTTAAAAAGCTGAAAGTTTCTTACGCCAAAATTTTTATATTTTGCAGGCAATAATCGAAAAGGACTAACAGAAAAGCAGACAACTACCAATTGAGAATGATTGGAAATAAATTTAAATTTTACTATTTATATCATTCCATTCTTTTGCTGGTTCTATTTGGTAAGTTTGTATTATTGATATATTCATTATGAATGACTATAATGATTAATGGATTTCTAATATTCAGCTATTTGAAGAATAATTTACCTGATCAAATTAAAAAAGCCTTTCATTAATTTGTCTCTCCAGTTTTAGTCAAAGTTCTTAATCAAATGATCAACACTATCATTTCCCTACCAATCATAATGTTGAAAGGATAACTATTTCGTGTAAGAGGTGTGGACTGTTTGTACTGGGTGGAGAGACTGAACAGCGAATCAACCAACTATGAATAATAATTATTATATATGGCCACATTCATTCAAGGCAACACGGTGACACACCCACAGATGACAAAAGTTTCCTTTGCCATATCATAAATTAAATCCAACATGATAGATTTGATTTAGTTAAATGGGAATTCAGCAAATATTATCGTATATTATTGGACAAAAATTTGATACAAAATTAATGAAAAAAAATCAATTACTTCATTTTGGATTACAAACGGAAAGGTGGTTAAGATTTCAAAGTATCAGAACAAAAGAGAGAATCTTTGGTAAGATTCTTTTGAATGAAGCATCAAATTTTTGTAGTTATATTTGCTAGCAATTCTAAATTTTCTATAGTCATTGCTAATATTTGAAAAATACCAGTAAAGTCACCGGAGATTTGATTGAACACGCAAATAGCGACATTATTGTTGTACTTTAGGTCAATTGGTGGTTGGAGAAAAGAAAGCCTTTGCGTGTTTGCTGAGCCACAACTCTAACATCAGAGAATCTCAGCTGTCGTGTACGGGAGTCGACGGCATCAAACTGGACAAACTATTTGTTGGGCAATCGTCTGACTTTGAATGCTCGGCAGATTATTGTGGCTTACTTGAGATCAACAACTTGGATAACTCATATTATAAATACTTGAATACCAGCTGCCATCATCGCGCAAGTTGCGCACTTTCTTCATCAAATTTAAACAACATATCTAACTATGATGCGTTTCCTGCCTGTGGGTTAACACACAAAGCTCGCAATACAGTTAAAATGACATATCACTGTGTGGATGTAGGTATGTATTCAGCTCGACTAATCAGGGATGGATTAATAGCTAAACTTCACACTTCTTTTTCTAGCTATTTACATTTTGATTTGGGAAGGAAACTATTTTGCTCTTTTAAAATTTAAAGTTAATTTTTCTAAACTTCTTAAATTACTGCTGGTAGCCAAATTTTTACAGCGTGCTCTGCGTTATAACAAGCTCTACTGCTTATTTTTACCTTTCTTTTGCCTGTCTCTTTTCTGACAATGACAACCAGCAATTAATCATAGTTTGGGCAGTTGAATTCGAGCTCATTGAAGAAGTGACCAAAAACACAAAGCAGATGTGGTAAAATCTTTTCAATGAATGCCTGGCCTGGTTGGGTTTGCTATCTTCTGTGGCTGGCTTGTAATACATGTGGCTTCTCTTGCAGGTGGCACCCCCTCTCCCCAGGCAACTACTACTAAGGCTATACCAGCTTCTTCGGCTACTACTAATCAATTTAAAACCCCTGTAAGGATAACGGCGAATGTTAGGCCAACGCTTAAAGCTCAGCGTGGAGGTAGAATAATACAACTAAAAGATTATCGATAAAAACTAGTTCTAACCACATAAGTAAACTCTGTTCAATGTTTGACTAAAAATTGGTGTACAATTATAATATAGCTAAAAGGTGTGCTGTTTGTGACTTATAGATGAAGTTCAGAGACAAGTCGATAATCTAATAGTGAAGATAGTGGCTCCTATTCTGGGGTTTCTCACCCTTGTGGCACTGATAGTTCTGGTGGTTTGTCTTAGAGTCAAGAGGTTAGTCTATCGAGAACTTACTGTTAAGCTGCTCAATTTCATTTGCATGCAAGCGTTAGCTTAGCTTCGTATCGCGTTTAAATGAAGAGAGGTGGTTAATTTTGTTGCAGTTAGTTTTTTGCACTTTTCTATTTTGGGATCTCTATAGAATAAGAATTGTTGTAGATGAACTCACGCGGTATAAAATATTTCTGTAATTGTAGGTTGAGACCACCTTCTAGAATTCGGGAAAAACCAAACACAGAACAGTCTACCAGCTACGACAATGTAGCAGACTCATATCCAGGTGAGGAGAGAACATTTCCCAAGTTGGAAGGTGTGAGAGACCATGTTTGCTATTTATAAACAGTTTTAGGGAGTAATTATTTGAGCAAAGATAAAAGCTCACCGAAATTTTTGCATACTTCTCTTTCCTCTGACAAGTGGATAATGTTGAAATTATTTAGGCAAAATAGTAAAACCCAATTTACTGCAAAGTTTCATCAGATACGATTAACATAAAAAGGGAAAACTCCCGAGTTGTAGTTCACATACATGTTTATGCCACATTCTAAACTGTGGTTTTGTGACATTAAAGCCCGCGATCATGAGGAGACGTACTACAGTGAAGCTAGAAGGAATAGTTTCACCAACCCTCATACAAGATCCCCAACAGATTCACCAGATGGCGAAGGTCAAAATAACATTCCAAACTATGAGCTGGGTGAGTCCATCTGTTTGTCTTTCAGCTGATTGTTGACTGTCTATAACTGTGAGGCTGTATGGGGTAAAATTTCGTGTATCCGGGAAAAGAGGTTAACGGTAGGATGATTTTTTATGATTTTTGAAGTAAATTTGTGGAAGAGCACAATCTCATGCATGATGGAGGCTTTTTTATTGAAATATTCATGATGGATGTTTGTAACTTTATCATGTGTCAGGATTTGATTATTTACAAATTGAACCAAAGCAGCCTTGGATATGGTACCTCACTCCAAACCAATGTTTTGACCATATTGCCACTGAAGCGTTTTATTTCCTGTAACCAAGAGACCAACAAGGAAGTGTTTCATTTCTATTCATCACAACACACTAGCGTGTTGTTTCTATAATAAAAAGTAATAAAAAATATCAAGAGACAGCTTCAAATGTAATAATAAATAACAAGCCCAGTTAAACAGTATTTTAATTGATCAGTTGTAGAAAGACCAAACAGCTTTTGTAAACCACCAGCTATACAAGTGCATGTTAACGAGGCTTTTACAGATGATGGATTTTACGACATATTGTCAGATGATAATGTTTATTCCATGGCGGGTAAGTTTAAATTATACTCAACTTCCTGTTGATAGTCATAGGGTCTCAGCTGGTTAAAGTTCTTACTAATAACCATTGGACAGTTTATGCCTTTGGACACCATCAATGGATAAACAAAGCAAGTGACATTGAGCTCAAACAGTATTTCTTGTTGCAGAGCCGGTACTGAGTGATACGTATGCTGAAATACGAGAAAACACAAAGCAAAGGCTACCTCTTTGTGACTCTGATGATGGGCAACCAAAAATGAATGATTACGAAAACAACATTGTGATTGGTCAATTATTGACCAATGGAAGAGCACAGCGATCGGCACCTCCTACTATAGCTTTCAAACCTTTGAATACAGCCAATGATCTCTATTCTGTGGCAGAGCCTGTTCAAAAGGAGAACACATTGATATCTTCAGACGAACCAGTGCTCATACAAAACGACCTTTACGAGCACGCGAAGATTAAATGTGATGGAGCTGTGCAGTAATGGCATGGAATATTCCACGAATCTTAACAAGTCCAACTTAAGTTGTTGTTTCTTTTAACGAACTTTTACATAACTTTAAAATCTATGACAATGATATTTATGTTCTTCAAAATAATTAATTCATTAACTGGTTAACTGCTCAGGTGTAAGAGCAAACTGCTTTTATAAATAATGGAATATATATTAATAGTTTTATTTTATCATATTCACAACTTAAAATCCAGTAGCTAGAAGAGTTGGTGTATTACACAATCATTACAATAGCTTTTTATTTTTCTATAGATAAATGTTTGTTTTCAAGATCAAAAAAAAATAAAAACAGTGTACTCCATATATTTTATTACAAAATAATGTACAATACAATCATCTCTTTCGTACAAAACCAACTCCAAGTAAATGCCGAGATTAACGGCATTACGTATGTGAAATGTTTACATATATACAACTGTACAAACACAAGGGTGAACAATAGGCCAAAAAACTGTTAGTTATCACAATCATCCATCTACTATCCAATCAAAATATGCTCTTGCGCATTCTCTATCAAAACAATCCGTGCTGTAAAGCTGATCTCAAGCCAGAGAAGCATTGAATTCTGAGTCAGTCAATGTGATGCAAGCAAGCAGCTGATAGAATACTCAAGGAAGCACACCATTACATTTGACCACACTGTGATATGATTACATTTAGTTTTGGTCTGTTGTTAGGGCCAACAGGTACATTTTCTATCTTTCTAACAACCAACATTCCATCAATCACCCTTCCTACAAACAAATGAGTGTACTTGTGAGATCTTTACTAAATGAACAACTATAGCCCTAGTTCATTAATTTCAGGCAGTTTTACATAGCCTTGGTATAACCCCAAAGGTTATAACACACTGCAATAAAATGTTGCTAGCAACGCCAATTCCACAAAACACTTCAGCTTCATAAAAGCCAAAACTAGAATTGTACTTGAGTTGAAATGAAAACTTTAGCAGTTGTCTCCTCATAAACACCCAATTTTGATTAATCCTAAGTGAAGTAATCAAAGTGTGGCCAACAGCCTTTGTCATGTGACCCTCTGGAGCTAAATGCTTGAGTGACTACACTATAACTTATAGAAAAAAGGAGCATGTTCATCAGTTCATTAGCTCATAGCTCAGCAAATTAACAAGCTAAAGCTTTAAACAACAACCAATTTGAAAACTCAGAATGTCTCTTAGCTCTCTTTGAAGTTCAAGCATGCAAATTAAAGTAAAGTAGTAAGGGCCGAAATATAACGTTTATTACCACTTGAAGTATAAAAAATGTGAACTATCAACTATTTTTTGCACCAGTCAACTTTCAAATAAAATTTTAAATAACTTATAAATGATAAATACAAATTACTATAAAATTATAATCGCAAAATAGTTTAAAGGGATGGTCTACAGAGAAAACTAAATTTTGATACAAACTTTGAATAGCAGTAACAATAAATAAGGGAGCATCTTTGTTGTTTTTAACATTTTAGTTTGTGAGATTTAAGGGAAAATGCGAAATCGCATTTTGGATATCGGCAATATATTGTTTGGTTCGTCACCGGGATTGGCGTACACCCCAAACGCGTTCATTTCCTTATACGATTGAATTGTCATAATTTTATGTCTGGGGGTAGCCACCTGTACACTTCCCGAATGTGCTTCAACTTCAACCAAGGTAGTGCACAATAATTCAGTAATTATTGCTAGGGAGCTTCTACTGACTTGTCATTTATGGGTGCAACCGAATTTTGTGTAGAATGACTACTGGCAGTCGACAATAATTATCCTATAATTATTGTTTAGTTTGTTGCGAACTTCGTCATCACCGACAATAATTGTGCAGTAATTATTGTTTGTCTGCTTCGAACCTTATCGTCCGGCTTTGGTAGTGGCCTAACTATTAGGGCACCAGGTGCTTTGCGTCGCACACCTCACCGTAGCGAGGGAATGCGCAGTAAGAGGGCGAACCGTTCTCACTTTCCGCCAAGCCTCGTGCTTGCCAATAGTCGACCTTCTCAGCGCTTGTAGTTTTGTAGCTTATAGCTGTGCTGCTTCTTGTGCAAGAAAATCTTCTGAGAGCTAGGCTAACTCTGAACTTTATTGCTCAAACACAGATATTTATACAAAGGGGGAGGGTAAAATCAGGTATAAGCCACGCCTTATACGTACATCAAGCACCAAAATGCAGTTTGTTAATAATCGTGGAAAACTGTACTAAATAAAAATAACAATAATTATTTAATTATCTCTTTAGTGATTGCGATAGAACTGTACAATTTGGCAGGCATAGAAAGTACTGGGAGAGTAAATGCAAATATAAATGCAAATGTCCGTAGTAGCTATGTGACCAAGTTAACAATATGGCTTCTCTCTACCGAAGAGTGCCAGCGTCCCTCACAATTTTTGCTTTGTGGACTATTAAAAAAACATTGAAATATTAAATAGTTTTAGCTATTAGGGGCCATTCATTGCTGAAACCGTAATAATTAATTTTTTTGCCAGTTATTTTTATAAAAATTATGATTATTAATAATAATATTTAGTATTTTAGTAGTATGATTCTTATAATAACATTACTAAATAAAAAAATGCTAATAACATTTTTGATATTTTTATTTCATAATCATAACAACATCATATATAATACCAATAGATATGCAATAATAGCGCTTATTATTATTATTAATAATAATAATGATCGATGATAGGAGAAGTTGCCCGTGATAGTGTCCCATGAACAATGGCAAAAGTTTTCATGCGGATCGCTGATATAGCCTAATGTGAAATAGCCACAATGCTGATAAGTATCTGTGTAATAATGACGAGGCATGCAAGCCGGTCCCGTCATATTAGGGGGTCACTCACAGTCGCGCTCCAGCAGTGGTGGTTTACTAATGTCGCACAAGTTGAATGCACGCTCGCTATGTCTGTGCGGGGTGTACCCTCGTTATAGACAACAACGTAACGAGTCTTTGGCGATATTTCTAACAGCGCGAAATTCAAAGTAGATTTGTGCAAACTTGACAGTTTTATACTGCTATTTTTATACTTTTGAAAAGTTTTACAATAAAATTTGGTCCCCTATCGGGAAAATCACTGTCTTTTGGTAGCTTATGTATTAAATTAGTGCTACCTAACCATTCCAATATCAAATAAAATAGCATCAAAAAATGTCATTTTTGGCTTTCTCTGTAGACTATCCCTTTAAATAATAATAACATATAGAAAAAATATTCCCAAAAATAATTATTTTTTACAAAATACCAATGAAATTGACAATTTTCAATATGAGCATAGTATTTATTTGACATTATTCATACTTCATTTTCATTTTTTTTTATTCAGTCAGCTGTTTATGAAAAATAATAATAGTGAATAGGTAAAATAAATAGAAAAGCAGATTGAACTATGATGCATAGCTGATTCCAATCAGCAGCACGCTAACAACAAACATAAGTTTCAAAGAGTAAATACTGCACTCTTAATAATATTAGCATCCCAGTATCCATCAAATTATTCCACTTATTTTATTATTATTTCGTTTTTCTCTCTATAAAACGAAGTTGCACTTAGGTATTTTAGTCTGCCAAATACATAGTAACTTTGCACCTTGTATACAAACACAAAAGGTCACATAAGCTCACGGACATGAAAGAGTAAATTTTTGTAGCATCGAGCACGTAATCTTCAGTAAACGTATTGGCAATCATCTCAACGTCTGGTACTTCTCAATATAAAATTATCCTTCCGAAGAGGAGATGACTCCTTGTTTATTTCTGGCTTTAGTGACGCTTAGAAGTCGTAAACGAAGTTCTGTTGCAAAATTCTGCTTAATAAAACTATTATTTGTGCTAGATTGAAGCCAAAGATGTTCACACATGTATTACCGCAGAAATATTTTCATTTCATTCCGCAACAAATAATGAATATATGCATAAAAACTATTTCAGCCAATCACTAGATTTCCATGCGTCAAAGTTTTGACGGATTTTGGGATTTTTCAAATCTTCGAAGGATGGAAGTCCATGAAAAGTTTGAAGTTTTCAAAACTTCGAACTTTTCACTGCGCCGATCTCGATGGTGGAATTTTTCAACCCTTTGAGGATTCAAAACTGCGAAGTTTTGACGATAGGATCATGGAAATTGAAAACTTCGTAGTTTTCGTGATAATAAACTATTATCATTAACAACATTAGTGAGAATCGCCAAAAAAAGAATTATTATTTATGTTTAATGTGAATGTCCTTCCTTCATGAAAATAATCTTGAGAAAATATCAGGTCCTCAGCATCATGCTAATAAATAGTAATAAAAGAAAATAATATTCAATGGTGTTGCAATAATAAATAAATAATAATAACTATCATTATTATTTATTTATATCAGAGTTTGACAACTAACGACTACTTATTTATTATAAGGTTCAGTTGGCTATGAAAAGTCATACATACATCCGTTTGATTAGTCATAAAACTCTCATCTTCTGTTAGTAATTAATTTTAGACCACAAGATTTGAAATGTAAGCAATTTGGTGACAACACGCATTTGTGAACTCAATATTTTTCTCATGTTGTTATTGTTTCAATAGAAACTGCTCATCTCTCGGCGCAACAATACCATGACGTTGCAAGCTGCCAAATCACTGGTACGCTCATTGCGTAGTTATCCTTTCTTTGGTGTAGACAACTCTGCATAATTCTTTCAAAAAATCGTGTAATGGAAGTTTGGAAAATCAAAACTTTGAAGTTTTCAACAATCCGTTGTTCAAAACTCCTTTAAAATTTGACGCATGGAAATCTAGTGAATGATGACTTATATGAGCTTTTGTGAAATTTGACTCCAGTGTAGTTGTTCCCATATAAAATAGCGCTGAAAAAGGCTAACCACACTTTGATTACTGCACTTATGATTAATCCATCGCTTAGAAAACGATTGCACAACTACATAAAACATTATAGGATACATTATTTTAACAAAATAAAATAACAGATCAATATTTTGCAAGGTGATGCCAGTTTTATACCATAACCAAATAATGCTTAGTTTAAACGGCCGGATTTCAGCCGTATTATGTAGTCGTGTGTTCTCAATACGGCACCAAATTCGACTGAATAAAGCAGTCACATTTTAGTCGAGTTTCCAGCAGTAAGTGCGGCAATAGTTGCCGTAACTCCGACATAGAAATGGCAGTCGTATTTTCAGGCGTGATTAGAACGAGATTTCATGAGGCAACAGAACAAACAACAATGACCGCATGGCAGCCCACGAGGTGATGATTTTCTGTATTTGTGAACGCCATCCACCATGTATAGTAGTAACGGTTGTTCATGTCATTGATTGATGAGAGACAGCCTGTCAATCAATCAAGTGATAACAATCCACTCACGATGTCAAGTGGTCATGGTAGGCTTGATAATAAGGATAATAATAAGTCATAACAATAATAAACAATAATAATAATAAAACACTGCTAAGAGGCCTGATCGTTTAAACCAGGAGTGCTTTGCAGCCGAATCACAGAACCAACTATCTAATCCGCTTAAACTCCTGCTGATTAAACCGGTTGGAGGTGCAGTCGCTTCTCAGCCAGATTGATAACACGACTGCCTAATACGGCTGAAATTCGGTCATTTAAACTAAGCATAAGAAAGTGACAATTTATTGATTGGGAACTTGGGCTACATAAGAGGCCACCACTTGGAACAAAGCCAAACGCACTCACCAAACACGACGTGCTTATTGTCTAGGAAGTCACAGGCAGCGCATGTGATGAAGAACTGGCAGCCATTGGAGTCTGGGCCACTGTTGGCCTGCAATAGTGGGAGAAAGATTGCAAGGATAAATAGAGATTGCTGGACTAGACAATAAGCAACCAGGTGCCACATATGATCTCTCTAGCTAGTGTGTAAAGGGAGTTTGAGCAGTTATATCGAGGATACCTCAAGGCGCTAAATAACTCAGCTGGAAATGTTTTAAAATTTTTGTCTTGCTCAAATCCAACTTGCAGATAAAAATGCAAGTGACAATCTCGAATGAATCAGAAACTAAAATGTTACACCAGCCAGAAGGCCTCAAAGCATCTTAGCATTGAACAATTTTTTGTTGAATTTTTGAATATTCAAGTCTTAAAGGGCTTAGGACGAGCTTTTCAAGACCCACTTTGTGTGTAGAGTTGTGTTCTCATCAAGCATTGTAAAACTATTGATAAAACTCACTTGGGGCAAGAAAAGTGCAATAGGTATGTGGAGGTCTATGGAAGTCTATGACAACGCGTTCGATAGAAGGGACTATCTGTATTATGATATTATATAGTATATTCCAGCAAGTAGTTTGTACCATTTTTGTTACTTTTTCAGTTCCAAGCTACTTTTAAAAATCTTAATTATTATTATTATTTAGTGCTTTTGAAGTTTGTTCTTGGAAAGATAGCCGGTATTCAGATTTAATTAGTATTGTTGTCGTAAAAAAAGAACGCCGGAAATTCAATTTCGGCAATACTTTTTTTTCACCTAGTATTATTATGAAATTATACTAATGTTATTATTTGATTAATTTTTCATTGGAAAATTATTATTTTGATGAAAAATTTTCATTAATTCGTTTGATTTTGATCACAAACACTATGACATGAATGCCGGTGTATACATAATAGCGAGCTCACCAAAGATAAAACAAATTGCTGACTTGAGAAAAATAGCTCAAAAAAAATTTAATTTGTTGCAATATCATTTTTTTGCAATCAAAAGAGTCTCTGCACAATGCCAATATTTAGGAGGCCCTACTTCTATGCAAACTAGCCAAATTTTTGAAAACTCGCTTTATACCTCTATATAACTAGTTGCGTCTTCTGGGGAAAAAAAGGAGTCTTGGCGAGTGCTGACTGTGTCTATAGGAATCGTCTTACTGGTGAGAGGGCAACTCCAGATAATTTTCCTGAACACATTTCAACCTCAAAAGGTTTAAATTAAATCAAATCCTCTTCAAATTAGGCGTCATAGGCCCTTTAAGCAGGAGATTGATGTATTGAATAACCCTCTCGGCCTACTCAGTCCTGATCTACCAGCCTACAAAATCCCCTCTTTCAGAAATGCTCGCCAATCTTTACACTGCTTAAAATTGGCATCATCTTCGCATAGGAAGTACATTTATTTCTTTATCGTACAGTATTTATTTGGCCTATCAGATCTCACTATTTATTATTATTATTATTATTTTATTTATTATTATTCTACATACTACTGTCCATTCTTGCATGAATACCATTTATTGTTACCTAACTCACCAAAACAAGCACAATTTTTTTCTATCCTGTGAATGTAAAGAGTATAAGATGATCCTTGTGATTGTGATCACATTGGTCCACCTGACAAAATCCCGCAATCGTCTCTTGTTGCCATTTCGCATATGAAATTTTCGTAATAAACAAGCATTGATTTTGTGCACTGGTTGCGTCCATATTGAGAGAAACCACTAATTCTGATTTTATGCACGCAGCATGCAAATTCAAGCTAGATAAAAAATGACAGGTAATAGTAAATCCCAACATTAAATCTTAGAACCAATTTTTGATGGGTTGTTTTCATCAGGATTCTTTATTCCTGTTGCAATGACTTTCAGTAGACCTAAGACTAAATGAATTGCCCAATCAAATTTCATTTTAAACGCAGACGACGTAACTTCATCTATAAAAATTTGCTATTATTTATTATAATTGACCACGCCCACAATCCGAAAATGATGTACTCGGCAATCAAGGGAAGTTACAGTGAGCTAAATATCAGCCGATGCGACAAGCATTTGAGGCCAATGGCCTTTTGGCAAGCTTGTAAATCAAGACTGAGTAGGCCTAGAGGGTTATTTAATACATCAATTCGCTGCTTAAGACTTGAATATTCAGAAACTCAAAAAAGTGTTCAATGCTGGCATGCTTTAATGGTTGTTTGAGTTATTGTTCATCTTGTCTCCTGTAATTGACACCTTCCTAAAGTTTCAAACTTCAAGTTGTCTCTGTTTAGTTGTGTAGTAGATGCGCAAAGAAACACTAAGTATGATGGGCTACTTGACAGCCCAGGGGCTTAGCTAGGTAACACAAGCTATAATCATTATGCAATGTATAGCTGGACAATAGAAAACGTATAATATGCAATACATATATAACTGTACCATAGATAATAATCCAGCATTGGTGTGTTTAGTATCGAAATTCTCATCGGCAAACTTTCCACCGTAAATACTAGCTAGGCCGGTACCATCGTTCTACAAATAAATAGGTTAATAATTAAATCTTTGCTTGTTCCTATACCTTTTGTATTATTGAAACATTTTGCCGTTGTCACAGTTATCCAGCCAAGTACCATTGAGAAGATAACTCCAGAAAGTATCGTGTTTTATTTTCAGAGGTTTTTGTGATCTATTGACAAAAACAACTCACATGAACAAAGTCACCTCCTTGTATCATGAAGTCTTTAATTACTCTGTGAAAAGTGCAGCTCTTGTAACCCTGGGGTACTCCATCCTTCAGAAATTCACCAGTGCACATTTGCCTGTATTATATGTAATAGGGAGGTGATGCCTGTATTATATGTAATAGGGAGGGGATGATAAACTAATATTTAAATTACTTTGGCATTGGTGAACATCACCAGTTCACAGAATTGAAAACATTAACAGCTACACTTATTTTCATTCAATTTACACGAGTACTTGCATGTGCTGTGAGAGAATACAAAAGCGTATAAGAGTCAGACTTCATATCTCGAAAGTATATCAGCAAACCTGCCTCTCTGAAGAGAAGATAACTCTAGTAGATTCATATAGAGGCAGTAGGCTCAGTAACATTTAGAGTTGGTTATAATTGTATAAAATATTATGTTGCATTTATGGATTTTTTAGTTTTCTTACTAAAAAGCAATTTTATGAGATAACTATAATGTAAAATTTTCCAAGCGTTAGCTGCACTGTAACATTCACAGCACTGCACGCTACATAATACCTGAAATTTTCTGCAGTCTTGGGAACAACGTCAGCAAACAGTTCAAACTTGACACGTCCAACTTCCTATAAACAAGGGATGTGTTATTGTTGTGAATTAATAATCACCACACTTGACACTTTTAATCACCGAATGTGATGAAGAATCAGTAAAGTCAAAACAAAACTGCAAACAAAACAGAAAAGCTAGAGAGAAGATTACAAGCTTATCATCATCATCATCATCATCATCATCATCATCATCATCATCATCATCATCATCATCATCATCATCATCATCATCATCATCATCATCATCATCATCATCATCATCATCATCATCATCATCATCATCATCATCATCATCATCATCATCATCATCATCATCATCATCATCATCATCATCATCATCATCATCATCATCATCATCATCATCATCATCATCATCATCATCATCATCATCATCATCATCATCATCATCATCATCATCATCATCATCATCATCATCATCATCATCATCATCATCATCATCATCATCATCATCATCATCATCATCATCATCATCATCATCATCATCATCATCATCATCATCATCATCATCATCATCATCATCATCATCATCATCATCATCATCATCATCATCATCATCATCATCATCATCATCATCATCATCATCATCATCATCATCATCATCATCATCATCATCATCATCATCATCATCATCATCATCATCATCATCATCATCATCATCATCATCATCATCATCATCATCATCATCATCATCATCATCATCATCATCATCATCATCATCATCATCATCATCATCATCATCATCATCATCATCATCATCATCATCATCATCATCATCATCATCATCATCATCATCATCATCATCATCATCATCATCATCATCATCATCATCATCATCATCATCATCATCATCATCATCATCATCATCATCATCATCATCATCATCATCATCATCATCATCATCATCATCATCATCATCATCATCATCATCATCATCAAATTCAAGTTGTAATACCAAAAAAATCTCATTTGCAAAGTTACAACACTTAATTATAGCTCTTGTGTATAAATAATTTGATGGCCACAGGTTTTAATGATTTTTGGTAGGTTGGGAGGATTATGTTGTCAGAATATAACCTCAAAATTTCATCGCAATTAATACAATATTTTTGTGTATTTTACTGGCTCAAAATTTGCTTTATTTATGAGTGATTGGCATGGTGGTTGAAGTTACCGCGTACTATATAGACACTGATTGGGTATTGTGTGCACTGAGCATTCATTTTGATTGGACAACTGAAACGCTTCATTGATTTGATTAGCTGAGGGTTCAGTCAGCACCGGAATCATATGCACAGTGAACAGTATTTTTATTGTTTTCACTAAATATGGGTACTTTCAACTTTCAACTGAACGAGCTAGCGGAGAGCCTTAATTTGATGTATGACACTACTCGATAAATAGTTTTGCCACCAATTTTTTTTTTTTTTACGGCCATATCTCCATCAAAAGCCAATGGAGATATGACAAATTTATACCCTCGTGATGTAACAGTTCTGACGTAACGCAAAAAGTACTGAAATCATCTGAACTGCTGTATATTGAGAATGGCTACTTTTAATAAATAAAAGTTTGCATGTACAATCATTACTTTTAGTTCTATTGATGGTGTGAAAATCATCAAATTTCAAGATAACCTCAATATTGATGCGTATGGGCTTTAAATTTTTGAATAGATGAAAATGAAAGGTTAATTATATTGATTTCCGATTTTTGGGACAGTGATCTGTCATGAATAGCAAAATCAAAATTTCTTATATGAAATTTGCCATTTGCCACACATCTAATAATATCAAATCAATGGAATTCACACGAGCATAGCATTTATTAAGACAAACAATCTATATGGAAACTCCTCTCACAGTTTTCCAAACATTCTTGTGTAACCAACTTTTTTCAATAACTTGGCTGCTAGAAACGTAAAAATTAATAATAAGGTAACATTAATCCGCTTAAATTGGTGAGCGCCTTTTTTGAGTGCAAACGAAAAACTTCATAAATATTATGAGGCAGCTACTGCCGAATTACTATTCGCGCTTTTTAACAAAACTAGAGCTGGAACGTTTACTGGCATGATGAATTACTGTATGAAACTTTGTGAAAACATTGCAAAATAGTGTGTTCTGATGAATGCTGTCACCAGCAGCGAGTCAGAGCGGTTTTGGGGATCTGACCAAGATGAAGCTTTTGAGGTCAAAAAGGCGATAACAAAAGCTCTTGTGTTGTGCACTTTTGATTTGAATGTTAAACATAGAGTTTCGGCTAATGCTAGTAAGAATGCAGTAGGTGCTATGATTTTGCAGTTTAATGATAGTGGCTATTGGCAACCTGTAGAACATGCTTCTAAGAGAATGACGGGAATTGAGAAACACTATGGTGTCATTGAGATAGAGGCTCTCGCCATCGCACGGGCACGTAAGAAACTTGATGACTATCTGGAGGTCATTAAATTAATATCTAGGGTGCTCATATACCGCTGATAGCGATTTTAGGGGAAAAAGATCTCTCATAATGGGAGTGCTAAAGTTTAAACTGACGTTATTGAGATATGATTATGAAAATTTTTCATATTCCTGGAAAAAAAATGCTGCCGTCTGGTACCTACCTTGAGTAACCCAACTAAACGAATAGTAATAATAATGTTGCTTTCAATGACTATGAATTTAGTCAGTGTGTGTGTGTGTGGTTGTAGTAGCAGTAGTAGTGATGTTGAATTGAACTGATGCAGTATGCTATGGTGTTTATCAATCTGCTGTCTTCAATTTATTAGTCACATATATATATGTATATTATTGTGATGGATTTATACAGAGGTGGGAATAAGTCGGACTAAGTCAAGTCATCTTAGAGTCAAGTCAAGTCATAGGTCATAACTTGACTTGACTTAGTTGAGCAGTGACTTGACTTGACTCTGACTTGATGCCTCATCTGACTCGACTCGACTTGACTCGAAAAGTTTCATGACTTGACTTGACTCGACTTCATAATACAGATGACTTTATTACAGTCATCATCAAGTCATTTGGAGTCAATCTCGCAGAGTTGTCTGCTCCTACCACAATTTCCTAAATTAACAGAATACCCGTGTGTCATTGCTGTTTGTATTTCCTCTTTGGTTATCGGAACTAGAGGTGTTATTTAGTGCACAACCCAGCTAATAGTTAGCCAACTGTATGCTTGCTGGAGTATGGTGATCAGAAAATTACATTAGGCCTTCCATTCAAATGTTTTCTACCAGAAAAAAAGATAGAATAATTGATGATTTTCTACCGTTTAAAAATATAAGAAGACAAGAAGAAGGTGCATATGCAGAATACTGTTTGTTTTGTCAACTAGAAATGTACTAAAAATAATTAGTGCACTCTGATTACGAAAGTTTGTGAAATGGGGAAGACTTTTTTTTTCAGTAGGGTTGTTGTTTTTAATGCGACTTCTCGTCAACTGCATGTAGGTCAAATTCCCTGCTGGAAAAAAAGTTGATTGCAACTTGTAAAATTCCTAATGTTTTTTGACTTTATTAAACATGTGTTTCAAAATTTATTGCACAACTTTACTGCAGAGATTTTTTTGACAGAAAATAAAAAGAACAAGTAATTTTACAAAATTAAGTTACTAAAATAAAATGGTGACCTTTTTTTCAAGTAGGGAAGGAGGAAAAACAACTGCCACGCAAGGAATAGGGTTAAACCATTTAACTTACTGTGAAGTGTCTACTGCTTGAACTGTGAACAGAATATTTTATTGGCTGCAACATTCTACTGGTTCTGGCTTTCCATAAGTACAAATGCTATACTGCCAGACTATTGTTCTGAACCACTGATTTATCATTGCCAATATTTTTGTCATCTGTTGCTGTTAGGGAAATCTTTCAATAAAAATCGTCTGATTTCTGTGAAAGTTTCGTATTAGTCATCTATTGGACATCTAAATTACCCCCTCTGAAATCTGCTGATCACGATGATGTCTTTGATAATGCTCTATGACCAATAGACTCTGAGATATTCACGTGACTTGATATTTGACTTGTAAGTCATTTGAGTCAGACTTGACTTGACTTAAAATTTTTCATTACTCAACTCGACTTGACTCAACAATGTTTGTGACTTTACTTGACTTGACTCAGCTGAACCTCAGAATGGCTGCGACTTGACTTGACTCGACTCACAAAGTTCATGACTTGACTTGACTCGACTTTAAAGTCATTTTCTCCCACCCCTGGATTTATATGAGCAGCCGTGCGCTGGATGATGGACCAGTTCTGATTATTATTACTACGAAGAAAATTACAGTGACCTTGGACACCTAGCAATCAGTAAAGACACAGTTCTTACCTGACAAAGAAGATACCAGTCGTACAAGATCGTAAGAGAGACAGGCTATGGTGGTTCTAAGGAGCCGTCTTGACATACACATTATTATTATTATTATTTTGCCGATGCCCTAGCAGCGCCAGCTTGTGTACTACCTTTATCTATATATTCTATGCCTGGCGCTATAGGAACATGACTGTTAATGCACCTGCCTATATTTAGCCAATCACTATTATATGTACTTAGCCTTAGCCAATCGTATTGTTCGATGTTTCAAATGCTATGCTTTTGTATAAATAGACGGGCAGATTGCCCAGAGAGTTAGAGTTAGTGGAGAGTTTGTATTGAATACACCTTATGGGTTTGGAGATAACGTAGTGTGTTCTGAGATAGACTTGGACTGAATTAGTGGGTTTCTAATTATCGTCAAGTTTGTTATACACTTTGTGGACTTTCTCTCGTTATAAGGTTTTGTATATCTTCGATAATATATACTGTTGATAAACCTGAAACTCTTCTCATACTGTGATTGCTTTTCCTACAGTACTAAGTTGTCTATAACACGTTCTTGGAAACTAGTTTGCGAACCTTGAATAAACCGGATCTGTCTGCAATAATACAGAGCTCCCGTAGCAAAGAACAGAACATTACCGTATTGCTATTGCCTAATTATAATCGTTTACATTGGAGATTGCTATCCCCGTACCGGTAGCCTTGGATAACAGTAAACAACTGCCTTACACTGAGAAGCTTTCAGTTGTTTGCTTTCAGTAATTACCGTATGCTTATTAACTACATAAGAGCTATTTCCAACAGGTGTCGGTAAAGTTCTGTTGTCAATTCACACAGAAATCTTTTACATTGTTATAATTATTATTATCATTATGATTATTATTATCATTATTATTATGACTTATGATTATTATAATTATTCATACTGCTATTATAATTATTATTATTATCTTATAATTGCAAACAAAAAAAAAACAGAAGAAGAAATTTAGACAATAACAACTTCAATAATAAGTATAAAGAAATTTATAAATTATTATCAAAAATAATAACAATAATAATAATAAATAATAATAACAAACAATGAGTAGTAATAATAATAAATAATAATGATTTATTATTATTAATTATTTATTTATTACTCATTATTATTAATTATTATTATTTATGATAATTTGATACTTACCAATAATAATAATTTATTTTTATTATTATTAAAATTTATTACTTATTATTATTACTACTACTACACACACTACTACTACTGTAACTATTATTATAAGTTATTATAATAATTATTATTTACTTACTGCTACTACTACAACTTCTTTTTGTGTTGTTGTGAGGCTACTTCTTCAATCAATCAACAACAAGCAATAATAATAATAGTTGGTAGTAGATAGTAGTAGTAATAATAATAATATAATAATAATTATTATTTATAATAATTAATAATAAATAATAATTATTATTATAATAATAAATATAACAGGAACAAATATCCTTACTGTTGAACCAATAGAAACATCAAAGAAGACGATAGGGTTGTCAGGGTTTGCAGGTCTATCCATTTTGTTTCTAATTGGTCAACCAATAGAACCTTTTTCATTAAAATCAACTTTAACTTTGAATCAACGATTATATGTAATCGTTGTTCGAATGAGAATCGCAATCTTTGACCGGAAGCTAGGTTGTGGGTGAATTTTCTTTCAAACCATAGGACCGCACCAAGTGTTCTACTTCAATTCCAATGGTCATTTAAAACAATCAGTTAGGTAATGTGGTGACAACTCCCAGTTGCATTAAAGATCTACCGAAGCTCAAACAACTGTAGCAATATCCAAGATGGAGTTATCTTTTCTTGGAGGAGATAACTCTATGATGTCTAAAGCAAACAAGAATCCCTGCATTCGCCATCGTAATAACTGTGAAGAACATTGTTTTGTTCTGATATCAAGTATTCGATATTGATATTGTACATTATATTCCGCTCGATAATTCACCAGTGAGCAACTGAAGCTTTTAGAACATTTTAGTGTGCAAATAGAAGCAGATTTTACATTGTGTAGACAACTTCCAATTGTAATACAAACGAATAACTATCTATCACACTCTCCACCGCAACATTTACAAAGGGAGCTAACAAGTTTCAGATTCTTTTCATTAACGTAAATGTCCATACAAAAAACAACAATTTACAAAACCAGAAAACACGAATGAAAAAAAAGCAAATGAAGAGCACACTAATATTGAAGTTAACAATAATACCATTTGGTCATAATGATTCGATTTCATTCAAACATTACAAAGAGATAGTCATATAGCACCACAGTGTAGGTGTGTAATCCCTACAGCAAATGTATCATATTCCTGAGGAACTTAGTCTAGCTATAAAGTCAAGTATATGCATTTGTAGCCTTATTTCATCAGGATTATCTGTCACATAAAATCCAGCGACTCCAGCCTTCATTAAAGTTGCCTGCTGAGCCCGAACCTGCAAATTACAGCTAAATATTAAAAAGTGTGCCATGGTAACATCATTACTAGGTGTGCCATGGCAATACCACAAAGTTTGCTATTACAGAACAATAAAATGAAGAATCACCTTGGCATCAAGTCTCTCAACAACCTTCTTATCATAGTGAAAAACTTCATCTCGCCGACGTTTCTCAAACGTGTCCATCTCTTCCTTGTTTTGTGATTCTACACGAGGCAGATTGTGTGGCGCAGATTGGCACCGATAAAGCCTTTCTTTGTGCTTGGCATTCAGTTTATGCTTTTCCTCTACAAAACCAACAAACCTTTGCACTTGCTAACGCAGCATGACTGCTACAGTTGGACATTTTTAGCAGATTAAATTAGTTTTTTGGAGAAATTCATGCGGAGTTATTCTCTCTTGAGACAGACACTTTGAATGTTGACTAGAAAATTGGTGCTCCAAATGTTCGAGAATTAACAAATAAAACAGGCCACACTTTTTGAGCTAAATAAAAAAAAATGCCAGATGCTCATAAGTTCTTTAGATGGATAAACATGTATTTTTGTTGTGATTTACAGACAAATAGTGTACATGCCTCAGATACGTATTGTATTTGTATTGGGTATTCAGAAAGAGTAGGTCTACACCTGAATACCGCAGACATGATTCATAGGCAATATGGAGGCTCTGATGAAAAATATGTATATGTGAGAACCGTGGCATTTCATGTATAGTATGCCTGCTGGTTTAGTAGAGCATTCGGTCATGAATAAACATCAGGTCTGGAGAGGTGAGAATTCTAGCATGGCCAAGCAAGTGGCCAATAGTTGGAGCATCGCTAACCCAGACATTAGTTTTTAAAGGTTAAAATGAAACGAAAAGCTCTACAGTCATATAGCAGTATGTTAACTTGATGTTATAGTTTGAGCTAATGTTGATCTTTACACCAACATTCACGTATAAATTTTCAGAAGCGAAAAGCTGATAAATTGATGCATAATTTTAGTAAAAAAAATCAGTAGACATGTAAAAAATTAGAAAGGCAACAAAATACAAATGTTTGTAAGCTTAAATAAAAAATCACCATCACTATTGTTCAAGAGCAACAATAATTATTTTTGATTAATACATGATAAAACTTTGTATACAAAAGAAAACCATCAAAACTAACAATCAGCGCCTCACCGAAACCTGGACAAAATTAATATATTTAAATTTGGAAGTGACAGTTTAATATAATTACTATGTATGAATGTTGCCATGAACTGCAAGAGACCATTCTATCACCAACAAGTTTAATGGAATGAAATATTGTGGGTTATAATCTCAAAACGTAAATACAAAATTTTGAAACATGGAGAACTTTGTTGAACCAATTGTAATAAAACAAAAGGAAATTATAAAATACAATTTCTTCATATATTTGAATAAAACACGATAAACAACCAACTACTCTTCGTTAGGGGAGTTTTTAAAAGCATGAATTATCTGAAACAACATTCATGTGATTTGGAAAGCATTCAGACGTGCTCAAAACACAATTTTTATCCAATATAGTATTATGGTGAATTAAAAAAAAAAACAGGCAAAATGAAAATTACATATTTTTTTTATTGATGATACCTGGCCAAAATAAACTTCTAAGTGATTTGAAAAGCATTGCAGTGTTTAGCAAACTATGATAATTAATTACTGTCAATCTTTGGTGTGGTAAGCAAGCCAACAGATGTTGTCTTTCTCGCCATGCGCAAACAAAAGATAATCAGACTGTAAAAACATTTAGTTGATAAAAACCTGCAAATTCATTGCACAGTTTCTTTCGTTGACTGAAGAGATCCTGCTCCTCGAGACGTTGAATGTCCGAGCTACCTGAGACAATTTCGAATACAGTACTATCCAGTAAGGAGCTTGCCAAACTTACCAGTACATCAGATGATAACTTCTGCTGGAATTTGCTATAACAAACAAACAGCGTATTAATAAATAAGAAGCATGACAATAAATATTTCAATAGTCATCGTATCCAACAACCTGCTGTCATTCAAAAAGAAAGAAAGTCTATCCAAGCTCTTGCGATGATTGCAATTATTATATTTTTCCTACTGCTGCGGCTACTTACAATTATGACTGAAGGTGTTTTGGTCATTGCAACTACTATTGTCGTATTATTATTCTTCTTAATATTTAATAAATAAATAATAGTGAAAGTAAAAACAAAAGAAGAAATAATAATAATTAATAGCAGATTGTTATTATGATTATATATATATATATATTTATATATTGTTATCATAACAACTACCACCTCACCATCATCATCCATAATAATCATTATTATGGATGATGATGATGATGATGATGATGATGAGGCGGTAGTTATGATAACAATATTATTATATAATAATAATTATAATCATAATAATTATTATAATCTGCCTGTTATTTAATAATAAATAATAATAATAATATTATTATTATTATTTATTATTAAATAACAGGCAGATTATAATAATTATTATGATTATAATTATTATTATATATTGTTTTGTTTATTATTAAATAATAAACAAAACAATGATGTTGTATGTATGTCACATCACAGACAGGGATATGACATTGCTGAGAATAAAACCATAGAATAAATGGGATGAACATGGGTGAAATGAGGACTTGATGAGTCGATCAATGACTAAGGCTGGAGTTGAGTGATGGAACAGAGACAACAACAACAGCAGACCACCACCTGGGTAATTCTCTAGCCAGGCTTTGGAGTTCTTTGAGAAACTCGTATTGTCTTTTCTGACGTTCCTCACGCTTATTCAGCTCATCGTTGACTGTGGCAAGAATGCTTGGATCAATGTTTGAAACTTGGTACTCTGACATAGCGCCATTAATGAATAACAACGGATAAAAGAATGTTGCTAGTTGAACAACAACAATAATAATAATATTATGCGGACAATAATTTGTGGCAAACACTGTTCAAGTTTTCCTTATAGTCTGAGTTAGCGTGACAACTTCGCATAATTGTCTGACACTGATGTGCGACAGAACAATACGATGACCAACATGAATTTTGGTCTATGTCTTGTTATTTAGAATATACGTCGTGTGTTTCCGAGCCAATCATAGCTAATTACAACGGTTACATTATTATCCTTTGTTGACATTTCCTGGGAAGAGTTTTTGTGTTGCCCAATAATTTCAAACCTGTCTGTTGACAAGTGACTGGAAACCTTGGTGCCAATGTTGCTGATTGAAACTATTACTATTGAAAATGGCAACCGTTGGTAATAGAACCGGCCAAGTTTCTATTCGTCCCGGTTCTAGAAACGAAGAGGACGAATGTAGGCCGGAAGATGGAAAAGTTGAAAACGGTTTGCTATTATTTTATTATTTATTTATTTATTATTATTAATTATTTATTATTAAATAATTATTGTTATTACTTCTTTTTACATTATTATTAGTTTATTAAATTATCATTATTTTTTTATTATTGCACACATACTAACTTAGTGACACTCTCCTACTCCAGTACTTTTTGCTACTGCTACTACACCTTACTTATTATTTATTATTAAATTAATTAATAATTTTTTTAACTAACTTCTTTAACTTACTTAATAATAATTATTTATAAACTATACTATTATTAACACTTACTGCTGTTACCAGTACTACTATCTATTAATATTATTAATTAATTGTTATAATAATAATGATAATAATATAATTGTATACATTGTTATTATTTAATAATAATTAATATTAGTTAATTATTATTAATCAATTTTTATTATAAATAATAATTATAATATATAATGATAATAATATTATAGTAATTTTTTTGTAATGATCATTTATTATGATGATAATTATTCATAATAAAAAATAAAAGTAATCTATCTAATCTAATGGTTTTGATTGTTATTATAATATTATTATCAAGTCACGATTACCATAGTGGTTTGAGTTAGCCAATACAAATTGATTTTTCAAATCAGCCTTGGGACGTTAAAAAACGTATCATGGCGTAGAATCATATCTTGCAGTCACAATAGTGGTAAACTTTATTGTCTCTCATTGATAGTTACTGAGAAAGTGAGTTTTAAAAATGATTCTCTCTGCACAAAGATTACTTTGTTTTGTGTTCGCACAGCGGATAGTTTTACTCCTCACTATTGATACATTAGGATGATATCCGTGACGCGAGACCAAGCGTACGTAATTAATTTTGCGGTTAGTTACTAATTACTTCATTGTAATATATAAAAAAATTACGTTTTTATTTGGCAAGGGAATTATTAAATCTATTTTCTTCCCTCCAGATGTAAATGATCTATAACAAATAGTATATCAACAGGTTGGTAATCTGATAGGCTAGTGATATAACATGAACTAAAATCATAAGATCCTGTGGCGCACTCGGAAAAGTCTCGTTTACAACGTGGTTTAAAAACATGTTTTCTCAAGTTTACAATTGTATAAGCAGTGCAGTGATTAGTTAATCTCGTTCAGCATAGTGTATCCTATTAAACCATTTACTATTTTGTTTCTAGCATTCTGTGGTCCAAAGTTATTGAAAATTTAGTAATTCCAGAATATTCTGAAACTGAAAAAAAAACAGGTGCTACAAATATTTATATCAATGCTTTTGACGTGTGACATCATGTTTCGTGATTGCGATCAACATGAGTGTTTAAAATATTATCAGGGATCTCAACCATTCTGATTTTATCCAGGTTACCCGGATTCTGGGGTGTTGAATTTCACTAGGATGGATTTCTCATATTATGTTGTTGATTACCTAGATTTGTTAGCGTAATTAATACTTCACTCGCATTGCTCAAGCCTTTCATACAATTACTACTAAACTATGTACTCTCAACTGTAACCTTAATACAACAAATAACTAAACAGTTAAGTAGGTTGCTTCAATAAAAATACCAACCCTCATTTTTACAACCAAATCATGTAGACATTCCATGAAGTCATCAATCAAGGCAAAGAGGCATCAATGAAATCTGAAAGGGTCAATATCTGTTATTTTTTTACCTCTAGGATGAGATATGATTTTGGGGATAATGGTTCTACAATACTTTCAAACACTCGTCTGTTAAAATGTTTTTTACAGTTTTGTTAAAGTTCGGTTATAATAAATTACCATTATGGCTTGATTGCAGTTGTCTATGACAAGGCTTGAAGGAATCACCAGCAAACAGCTTAGAAAGGAGACAACTACTAATTTAAGAAATGATTAAAATCAAATATAGTTTACGCTTCTGCTTCCTGATCTTATTGTAAAGTAGAATCAAACGTACACCAGATATATGCCTAATAGTCACCTCTAAAAAATACTGTTCCTTCTTGTTGCCTGCTGAGTATTTGCATATTATCATCCCATCTGAGTACATCCACTTATACATGTATAACATTTTATTAACCATGTAAACATGGCTAGTATAGAAAAGCAGCCTGCCAGTTCACAGCAAACTTCACAAAGTGATTATATTAGGTTGGCACACAAAAATGAGGCTCCATCATTACTGCCAACCAACTCAAATGCTGGTTGTGGCTCACCCCTGGATCCCGAGCGAGGCTTACAGTGCTCGTCCCCAGCCTCCCAGCTGATATTGCTTGGCGCTGCGCATCTTGATTCAGGCGCTTCACGCCCTCAATATCCCCACTCAAAATTATTAGGATTTTCGAAAGTCGAAGGTTGAGACTCCCTGAATATGTATGTATATAGCGATTTGTTTCACTGGTTTCATTACTATTCACATGTTTGCTTCAGCATGCAAAAAGTTTTTCTTTCTTAGATACAATTTTTCTGCTTTTATGGCATGTGTTTTTTTTTTCTACTAAAAAAAAAATTAAATAGTCAAGTTTTGTCAAGATAATTTTTTTATTTTAGAATACTTGTAAAAATTGTACTTTCTTCAGCTCTTGCTTTGGACTTTTTAAATAAATTTTTATAAATCTATATTTTCCTCTTAGAACAGGAACGAGTTTTTTCTCATCTGTTTACCATTTCTGTTGAGAAAGATTGTCAATAGCTCTGTGTTATGTGGACTGTACATAGTTGTGTATTTTAGAATATTACCCATCTGCTGGATCAGGTATTTGTTTTGTAACCTCTGCTCTGTAGTAATGTGCTCGTTCGGACCTGGTCTACATTATCTGCTAGTTGAATTCTTTTACTAAATTTTATCGAGCTTGTTGTAGCTTGTGATCTCTTGTATGGCTAAAAACATCAAGCAATTTAGTCTGCCAAGTCTATAAGTTAGTCTGTTTCTCCGCTTGCCTTGTCAAATTGAATGGATTTAAATTCGAAAATAATTGAACTTTTTTCTACTTTTTACAAAAGATGGTGAAATATTAGCCCTTCTATTCTTGTGAAACTAATTGTACTATTATAACTACAATTTAATCAGGGAATGAAGGATGTTTCTAATTTGTGTGCTGGTATCGTAGCCTTATGGGTGCACGTTTAAGCCTGGCCTCCATACATGTCGTGAACACACTGTGATGCAATACCGTAATGTAGAATTTTCATGAAAAAAATTAAAGATTTAGCATAAATATCATGCAAATCCACTTGCGTTATATTATCTTAAATGTAAAACTTGGTCAAGATGTTCTTGCAGTACCGATTGGTTTTCATTAAAAAAATATCTCATCTTGCGCATTAAAAAAACATTCAATCAGTTTAACTTTTCACCAAGTTTTTGCAGTATAAGTGTCATATGTTGTCCACAACATGTATGAATCTAAGGCTTTGTAATGCTTCTACTTTCTTCTTACACTTGTTATTGGTGCCAGAATCACTTGTTGGACACAATTAGTAATGTTTATCTCTCCTGGTATTTATTGCATATCTGGGTCGGCCTTCACCACGGTTGTTGACAACCGTAGGCTATGAAAGACACTTGGATTTTTGTAATTCATTGCATCTGCTAGCTACTATTGCTGCTATTCCACTGTTTCAACTGGTGTTTGGTATATCCACTGCGTGTGTTATTGTTTTATTAAATGAGCTATAGAATTTTGTTGACCCTTGGCGATACTATACCTTCATGCACTGCTCCAGGGGAGTAACTAATAACTAATTTCACTTTGCGAGTCAAAAGGCATGCGATATTTTACATTCTTCATTTTAATTCAATAGATCTATTTACATTTCACTACACTACACTACGCCTCAACTATAACATTTGAGTTGTGTTAAACGTCAGACTACTGAGGGAAAATATAAGTTGTCTTCTTCATCGAACATTCAATCATTTGATTATTTCTTTCTCTATCAATGTCATTAAACTCGGGTGTTGTCCGTATGTAGACAGATATTAGCTAGATAATTGATTCTCCTGGCCCAGGTTATTTGCTGTAGGTCAAGCCGCATATCCTTTCTTAGTATCAAAAGTTCTTAATATTCCTACAGAAGCGATTTACTTGGTACTGGATTATAGATAATGCTTTAATCCCTCACCATTGTAGTGGTACGCAAGTGGGCGGTTTACGAAGACAGAGTGTTAGCTGACAGGATTCAAAAGGAAGAAAGTAAGTGACTTTAATTCTTTCAGATGTGCGGCTTTATTATTTTGTTAACCTAGATAAAAAAATTTCTCAGCAAGGACCATGTTAATTATTATTTATTTACAATGAATGGTTCCTTCATCCGGTTGTTTTCTACTGCAACAGAATGGTTGCTTCATACGCCAACAGAATGGTTGCTTCATACAGCAACAGAATGGTTGCTTCATACGGCAACAGAATGGTTGCTTCATACGGCAACAGAATGGTTGCTTCATACAGCAACGGAATGGTTGCTTCATACGGCAACATAATGGTTGCTTCATACGGCAACAGAATGGTTGCTTCATACGGCAACAGAATGGTTGCTTCATACGGCAACAGAATGGTTGCTTCTTTATGGCTTTTTTATTGAATGAAAACAATTAACACCAAATGAAATTAGTAAAAGTGGCCGGAAATAACTGACTGTTGGCTGTCATGTTACGTACTAGCCTACTAGCAGTTGCAGTCACTGGTTAGACTGTACCAGCTCTGAGTCGGATGAACACCTGATATGTCCCTGTTTTATCTATAAACAAACCAGATCACATTTCTATTGCATATGCTGTGCACTACAACTGTTGGCTTGTTGACTCATGGTTGCTCTTTGTTTGGTCAGCTGTATATACACACTACAACTTTTCCTTTTAATAACATCTCATAGTTTTCAACTTGGGGAGTTATCTGTTAGTCGATGTCTGAAGTGTTGATAATGATTGTGAGAGGATTGGTTTTAGTAAAACCATCAGTGGTGTGTTCCTTCAAACTATCCTAATTAGTTGAGTGTATTTGTACTAGTAACATCCAGTTATCATGCAAAAAGTTTACTAGCTTGCGACAATTGGTTGATTAGAGATTTACAAGGTTTAGAACAAAATTAGGTATTTTGTAAAAAAAATAACATTGTAATGAGTTAGGAGGGCTTCTTTCCAACTATCCCTACAGAGCATCAATATTAGTGCTTGTTTTCTCTATCAGTTGAAAATTAATATATGCCAGACCTGCTTGTCTAAGATTTATGTCTTTTGTTGTTATTGTGAATGTTCTTTGTCAAGTCAGCAGTCGCCTGTCAGCATCTTTATGACAGAAACATCAGTTCTTCACTCATTTATGTCTTAGCTGTTTCCTTTATCGCATTTCTCTTGTACAATATGTACTTATATGAGACCATTTGTGGCCATACAATGCTTATTTAATGTCGTTAGCGGTGAAAAAGCTCATCTGATGCCTGTAGTTTAAAATGGACTTTCTGAACTTGAATTTAGTGCATTTATAAAAGCAACTGCGACAGAGCAATTTTGTTTTTCGACCACGAACGATTTGTGAATAGAATTATTACTATTTTCGCTATTTAATTATTAATTGCGTGCAGTAATTGTAGGACAAAGTATCAAGTTAAATAGTACATTGAAAGTATCCATCTTCTAATTATTTCAATTAATCTGTGCATCCTATGCTTTTCTAATTTTTGATTGTTTTTCTGAGCCTGAGTTTTGTGCATTTTTATATGGAACTGTAAAAGATCGAATTTCTTCCATGTGTTGATTAGTAATAATGAATTTGATATTGTTTTTAGTTTTGGTATTATTAAGTCTCTTTGCTAGTAGACCGACTGTTTTATTTGTTAGTAGCTGCGTCAGCTGCTACCGGTTTGTCCACTTTAGCTGTTTTTATCTGTACTTCTCTTTTGTGGCAGTTCAACAGCACTACAACATCAACAGGCAGCACAGACGTACCGTTCGGAGTGACATCCCATTGGCCAAGGATGTCAACACTGAGGAGACGGCTAAAGCCCAATATGAGCGAATGAAACAGCTCGAAGAGCAGCGTAGAATGTACGTCCACCAGTTTATTTGCTGCTAGTAACACTGAGTTGATAGATCACATGAGTTGTCCTCTCTTGAGTGAATGGATAACCTGTTCTTCCCATGATCCAATTTATAATCCTCTGCGAGAATAAAGAATCTTTTGATTCTCTATAAAATTGTTTATTAAAACCAAGTATTAATTAGACTCAATTCGGTTTGCTGGGGATGTTAACATATCACGTTGGTTAAAAATTTAATGTAGTTTTCCCAATAAGAACAAAAGACTGGTTTAGTCGTTTGATGTCGATTAATCTATATATTAAATAACCAAGATTTAATCTAGAAATTTGTCTTCCTCATTTGTAATTAAACTTTAAATAGATCATGATCGTAACTTTTTTAATTTCTTTGGTTAAACAATTGTTAATACTAGTGCTGGGTCGGTATCTGTTTTACCAACTAAACCAAAAGTATTGGTGTTTGATGAGTTCGGTTTTTCCCATTTTCGGTTTTCTCGGTTTTGCGTCGATATTTTTAGAAGTTCGGTAGTTTCAGTTCCAGTTATGTCGGTTTAAGGTTATTTGTGCTGTCTGTCGTCATTATGAAACTTTGGTTTGCTTGTTTTGAAAATGAAAATCCCTAAATCATCTTCTTTAAAGCTGAAACCTGCAGCCAACTCAAGAAATTCTAATAGCCATCTTTATTTGAGTGTCTGAGTGATCAATGTTTCAATAACAATGCATGGATTTCATCAAAGCCTTAGATAAAGCCTGGGGTTTTCAAGCAGCGTTTTTCAAAAACCATTGAATAGAAAAATCTACAGATTTCAGGCTGGTTAATTTTCATACTAAAGTTTCAATCACACCACACCAGCTACAATAATAGACTAACATTTGACCATATTAGTTTTGATTCATTGAAATGAACTAATGTTAAAGTGTAACAGAGATCCAAGGCTAGTTTAGCAGAAATAACTGCTTTCATCTAACATTGAAGACGGAAACACCAGTTATATTTATTATAATAAAATATTAATCTTACATTTCTAAGTCAATGCATTCTACAAGTATTATTGTTTTTACAAGAACACTTCTTATTAATTGATAATAAATAACACCAATTGATATGGTTTTTTTTCATTGTCCGTGATGAATAATAATAAAAACCATGCATTGCAATCAATGGATTATTTTATATATTTATTACTAATGGATGTTATCGATTATTATTATTATTATCATGAAATGATTATTATAAATGATAGTCAGGTAGTAAAGCGTTACTAATATTATTTATTCACAATATTAATCTAGTGAAAGAAATGTATAGAGATAAATGTAAATACTAAATCTTCATTTTGTATTTATTTATTATCGTTTTATCATTATGCTAGTAGTAGTAGTAATAGTTATAGTTATTAGTTACATTATAATCATTTATTATCATCATTGCTGTACTATTATTATTATTATTATTATTATTATTATTATTATTGGTGTTGTTACTGCTGCTGGCACTGTTATTATTAATAACCTTGTTAATTATTACTAGTATTTATTATTAGTGGTGGTATTATTATTATTATTATCTATTATTACTAACACTTGTTACTAGTAGTAATACTGTTATTAGTATTTATTATTATTATAATTAACTATTTTTATTAGTAACTATTATACTTATTTGTTATTATTAGTAATTATTATCACTTATTAATTTTTATTATTGTTGATTATTAATAAATAGGATCAATTATTATTTTTATTGTTGTCATTGATTAGTATTTTTCTTGATTTATATTTTTATTTGTTATTAATTATCAGTATTATTAGCTATAATTATTTTCAGTTATTATCAATTACTTTGTTGATTAGTATCATCAATTATCATTATCATCATTATTATATTATCCATCCATGTTTATATTCTCTCTAAGTATGATTTTTAATTTAATACTGCCTATTACTTGATGTCTTTTTTCTGGCACTTCAACATCAAATTACACAAGCTTCGCTGTATGTTTTTTATTTATATAGGTAAAAAGTCGTTGTACGAATCAGTCTTTTTGCGAAGCTTGCTAGTTGGAAGATTTTAGGTTCTCCCAATGAGGCTTGTTAGTTGTAAGCTGCAGTCATTAATTTTCTCTTTGTTAATTATTGACTAAGTGTGAAAAGAGGAACATTCAGCAGTTTTAAAACCGTGAATAGCACAAAGTTCTCTGTTATCACACTCCAAGCCCAAATAGTGTAGGGGTTAATAGCACCATGCTACTGTCTTTAACCCTTCAATGTTTATGCGCAAAGGCACAAAAACCATGCCAACGAGTTATTTAACTTTGCAATGCATTGGTACTGTTATTCATAAAAAAGTGTTGACGAACAAATTTAACCTTCAAAAACCGACAAAACCGAACTGGCCAAACCGTTAACCGAAAAACCGTAGTTAAAAGTTAGAACCGACAAGCATTAACACCGAAAAACGGACAAACCGAACCCAGGCAACAGGAAATGGAACTGGCAGCTGAAACCTAACTAGCACTAGTTAATACACATACTTCAGTAATTTTCACCAACATTGATGCAAGTATTAAAAAAGTTCACTGCACACAACTCATCTAAAAATATGTTTCAAACTTGTTTTGCGTACTCTGCATATCCTCAACTAGTCTCAATGAAGGAATGCTTTCAGTTTGATGAATATTCAATGGCTGCGTACATGTGCTAATCAAGTCACAATATTTAATGAATATTCATATCTAGTGCAGAGAACGATGAAAGAATAGCCCGAGATCTACAACATAAGCTTACAGACACAGAGCGTGAGGATTTACGGAGGAAGCAACTCCATGATGAGGTGAGTGCCAATGAGAATCTTGTATTTGTCAGCTCTGTCTTTGTTGTGCTTATCACTTATTGGTTGTATGGAGTTGCTCTCTCATATGGACACCAAGGTAACACAACTCTAAGTTGTACCACATACTTCACTTCTATGTTGTTTTTCATAAAATTATCTATACTCATAGGAAGGATATCTCTCCATTGCTAACAGGTGTTTAAAACAGCTGAGATAACACCGTTAAAATTTTATTATCAAAATGATAAAAAATAGTAAAACTGGCAAATAAACTGCGGTGATCGATCTGTTCGCATAAACAAAATGGAGTCAATTATACGACTTATTTGAAGTTCAGTTTAATTTTAAAGTTGAATTAAATGCAAAATTGATGCTGGCTGATTGGTTTTTTATTTAATGAAGTTATTTTTTTATGTTTGAGAAGTTTTAATTGAACGATTATTTTTATAAATGACTTGGATACCAAGTAAAATATCTTCATTTCATTCTGTGGAGCTAAACTGTCGTCTACTGTTTATTTTGCGTTACGAGAGAGAAAAAATTTGTACAGTAAGCTGAAGCAAGTGTATTAATGTATATTCACGCTCACCTGTGAGCGCTGCAGTTGACCCAGTTATGCGTTCTGTCAGGTAGTATCCAATCACATGCGTCAGGTTAGACAGCAGCCACAACGCATACCCGCACCAAATGGTGGGGCTGTAGTCCAGGAACAGCCTCGGCCGCAGGTAAAGTCTAGAGGTTTGTGTCTGGCGTAGGAATGCTTATTCTGTGCTATAATCATGTTCATGTGTGGCACTAATAATTCACTTCCTGTTCTCGTCTGCGCTCTAGCGGCAGTGTCATGGTGTGCGGTAGCTGTTCTTGCCATTGGTTGGTTTTTGGTATCAGTTGTTTAATGAAGTAGCATTGCATGCTCGGCAGCGGTCAGCTATTTCACTTCCTGTTTGTCTTCCTGCATTCGGAAGTACTTTACTGCAATTGACAGGGTTAGTTCTCACTCATTGATGTGTGGCTCTTGGTTACTTTGGTACCCAGGCTTGTGTGTGCTGTACGATATGGCCTGTGTCGGTGACATTGATTTCAAAGCAGCTCAAATTTGTCGCGTATAAAACGAGGAGATAACTCCATCTATACTAATTATTAGTAGATTATTTAGTAGCAGATAGTCACCAAAACAATTGCATCAGGAACATATAATGATTGTTATTTGACTGCGCATAATATCATGATATATTGTTATGGAAAATAGACATCTGTATGAGATGGTAATTTATTTCACAAAATTAATTGAAGTTAATAATAATACATGTTATGATCAATATAAGTAGTATTATAAATAGACCGATCATTGTGACAGCAAGAAGGCGGAGTAGTTTTGTTTGATAATAAAATTAACTGCTAGTAGTATATGTTGTATTATAAATAAAAAACCGCTACTTTGTATTAATATAGATAAATTGAAAATAATCAATATTTATGTAGTTATCTCCTCCTTTTTTTGCCTCACCAATTTGAACTGTTTGAAATAAATTTCACCTGTTTTTTTTATACTATTTAAGTGAATGCTCGCTAGGCAGGGGGGTTGCTTCCATTTTTGTCTGTGCTTATATTTCAACTTTTTTCTTTGCCATTGATTTCTTCTGCACTATTGTATGCTTAGTGTGATGTATAGTTAGCTGTAGATGTCATTGCCAGTAGTACTATTACTAGCAGTGCCGTCCTTAGTTGTGTATTGTCACTAGCTGCACTCCTAGACATTAAATATTACCTACTCTATCAGCTAGTACTTTATCTTAGTAGAATATTATTTGTAGAAATCTTTCAGAAGTAATGAATGTGCAACTTCAGCTTCTATACTTCTGATATTTCTGAAGGCCCTTATTTGCGATTAATTGTAATCAAGTTTTTTTTTGTTCAAAATATTTTTCTCATCGTTTTTTACAAAGGAGACTGTGCTTGTGTTAGTACTTACACCTGGTTTCACTTTTACTTCTGATTCTGAGGACCAAATGGCTCGGACGGCACAGTTACTTTTCCTAAAAAAAGACAACTTTGGTTTTACGTTAGAGTTATATCCTGTAGAAAAGACTACAACAGTTTTTATGGCAGTAGTCGTACCTTATAGCTGTCTCCGGTTAAAAAAATTATCAATGTAGTAAGAGCTTCTAAAGCTGTAAAAATAAATATATTCTTCCCTACAGCAAAGGTTTTGGATTGGCATTTCGAGATGAGTAGTCTTTTGTTTCATTATGAGGTTGTTCATTGACAATATAATAATAAAATCGAATCAGATTTTTACATATCTTTCACAGCACAACTTTCACCAAATCTTTGCCAGACCAAATGGCTTTTTAGAAATTTCGCCGTACTTTCTTTTGGAAATATAAACTCAGCTAAACTATTTTGCAAAATAAGTTGCTTGGTGTTGAATTAAAAAATTTTGGGAGTTGTCCGCTCTTCACTGATTGTGTGTAAGCTACTTACTGACTTACTGCAGGAGTTTGCTAGAGCCATGCAAGAGAGGGAGGCAAGGCGTAGGCATGAGATGAATCAGGCTGTAGGTGATCCAAGTCATGGTGTAGATCCGCCCAGGGGTCGTAGGCCCAACCAAATGCCTACAGGACTTCAGCGAGACCACCCTTCTGTACAACGAGAACATTCAGATCCTAATGCTACACAACCTGATACCCCCACTGATGACTATCAAAGGCTCAGTGAGGTGAGCGGCTATAGATATACTCACTGTTTTAGACTCACCATGTCTTTATCTGTCATAGAATCACTCATGCATCATTCACAATGTTCCCATCGTTCGAATTCATTCGGATCGGACGTTCATTCGAGTTGGTTAGCATTCATTCGGGTTTGCACTGTTAACCATTCCTATGATAATTCAAATTGAATCATATGTAGGAGTTGCCCATCCTTTACAGTGAGTAACGAGCGCAACAATTATTTTATTGTAGTGAGATAGTAAACAACCGCGCTCGTATTACTACGTAGTAATACAGGTCAAATTTGTGGAACGTTCACAGCATAAACTAGTAATAATAGTAAGTAGATGAATAATAATAAAAGCAACAATTGCTAATAATTATAGATGATTATTAATAAATCTAATGATAGCTATAAGAAATGATAATTAATTATTATTAATAATAAATAAGTTAATTATCCTAAATAATAAAAAGTAATAATTTTTTGGCAAGTATAAGATTAATAATTAGTTAGTTTGCCCAATTATCAAACAGAGCTATGATTCAGTTTCCCCAACAAATAGTAAATAATTTACAACTAAGTTGTTGCTGTTGCAAAGGATTATTAATATATGAATATAAAAAAACTACAGTTGGAAAATAAGCAAAAACTGATTTACAGACAAAACCCCATTTTAATACCTTTTTCTCAAAAGAGCAGCTCTAATGAATTCATTAACAAAAACGATTCCCCTGATCCTATTGAATGCTCAACCCGAACGAATACGGTTTGAGGAACCGCACTGAGCCAACACAAACGGACCCGAACGAGTCACAATTCCCATGACCCGAATGGACGATTTATGAGTTCAACGCCAACGAAATCGCACCATAAGTACATAGTGGTAGTTGGTTATGCACCATAGAATTACTCATGTACTATAGGGTTACCCTTGTGCCATAGAGTTACTCATGTGAGTTACTCATGTGTGATAGAGTTACTCAAGTATCATAGAATTCCCCATGTAACATAGTTATTCATGTATCATAAAGTTACCCATGTATCATAGAGTCATTCATGTATCATTGAGTTAACTATGTGTCATAGAGTTACCCATGTATCATAGAGTCATCCATGTGTCATAGAGTTATGTATGGATCATAGAGTTATCCATGTATCGTACAGTTATCCATGTATCGTACAGTTACCCTAGTGTCGTAGAATTCCCCATGTATCATAGAGTTATACGTTTCATACAGGCTGTGGGTGGACCTACCCTGGCCAGTCTGCAGACACCTACGTACAGCTCACAGAACTCTTATGGTGAGGAAGACTTTGATGACGAGACATTGGAAGCAGAAGACAGGGTAGGGCACACTTCCTGTTTGCTATACTTAGATGTTCTCGTGACCTCATTCCTTTTCGACGTCTGTTGGCGTTTGTACTGTCCAACGCTGATGTAATTTTGTGTGGCTTCAGGAGTTGGCTGTTCGTCTGCAGAAAGAGGAAGAGGAGAGGTACGAGAGAAAGAAGCAACAGAGAATGCTTGCGAAGGAGAGGAAGCGGCTGGAGAGGTTGATTGAGCAGTCCAGACGACAGGGTACATGATTGGCTATTTCATTAATTCGGCTTCATCGCCATCTTGTATTTGGTGTAGACGTTTAGTAGACACCAAACATTTCCATGTTTGTCTAGTTTTAGGCTTCTCAAAAATGAATTTTTTTTTCTTCTTTTCTTTGAAGTTGGTTCTGCACAAATTATTTACAACTTATTGCTGAAATCTAGTAAGAGTCCTCTGCGGTTTTTAGTTCTAAATGACAGCGAATGCTTGGAAGCATATGACGTAGCATTTAGTGTTTTTTTCTTTTTATAATAGAAGATTTAAACCCCATGTACATATAGCGATTACTAAGCGATTTCCTTAGCGATTGCGTGATTTTGCAACTTCTGTTTCCTACAAAATCGCTAAGCAATCTGAAGCATTTTATTTGAGGTTATCCTCAGGTTTTGATCGAGATCAAAAAATCGCTAGCGGATTCTTTGATCAGCCAATCACAATGCAAAAAAACTTTACCCTTGTTTCCAATAATGTCTTGTCATATTCAGCGCTCCGATCTATTAACGATCCAGTAATAAATTGAAGGCTATGCTTTGTAACAGCGAGTTTGACCGGAATCGCTGAAGAATTGGTAGTAGTGAAAAATTGCGCAATTTGGGGGAGGGACTTCCTCAATCGCTAAGCAAAATCGCTAGCACGATCGCTATATGTACATGAAGCATTAGACTCAAAAAATGTTGACCAATCACGATCTGAATTTGATTATTCAACGCGTTGTTTGTCATTAGAAGTTTTCGCGACATATGTTCGCCAAACAAATTGCAATGAATACAATCAGATCAACAATAAGTTAAATCAATAAATAATCATCTTGTTCGGAATTTGTGGACCAACAAAAAGTAGCCCGCTGAATAAAAAAATAATCAATGAGCATTTCCTTATGAGGTTTGTAGGTCGGGAATGAAACTGAACACTGAATAAATTACAGCAAGCGAGTCTAATTTGTTCACTTTTTTAGATTGTTTTTCTATCCTAAAAATGTTTTGAAATAACAACAACCATCATTAAAAAATATACTATATAAAAAAGGTGATTTGACAAACTATATTAGCTTACAACGATGCCATTTAGATTTTGTTATAATTATTTTGCAAATTGGGAGTTATCTACTCTATGATTCGTTGACTAATTTATAACAATTTATTGAGAACTTATGATGTTTTAAACTAATGTTCCATTCCATACACTGCGTATTGACTCACAAACACTAATTATTTTTTGGTCCTTTGTATGACGAACACGCCGGAAATACTGATATTAAGAATATTTGCGACCTCTGTTCGCCGAACACATTGCAATAAAAATAATCAGACTGGCAATAAATTTAATCAATAAATAATCATTTTGTTCGGAACTTGCGGGTCAACAAAAAGTAGCTCACTGAATAGAAAAAAATAATCAATGAGTATTTATTTATATTGTTCGTAGGTCGCGATTGAAACTGAACACTAAATAAATAACAATGAGCGAGTTGATTTTTTTCATTTTCATAGACCGGTGTTATCTCCTTGAAAAATAATTCAAAATGATTGTGAGGGTTCAAAATGTACTAAATTGAAGGGCAGCTTGACAAACTATTCTATTTTGTAGCAGTTCAAGTTTTATTATTTTCTTGATTATTTTGAAAATTAGAGTTATCTTCTTTATGATTTGTTTGGTAAACTATAACATTTCATTGAATATTATGTTGTTCTAAACTAATGTTCCGTTGCATACGCGACATATTGAATTACGAACACCTATTATTTTTTGTATTTTGTTCGACGAACAGGTCGCGAATACTCTTATTGTGTCTCCGAGAGATACTACAGTTTGTTACTGCAATATTACGATCCACCAACTCTCGAAAACAGATTGGTTATAGTAATCTGTAAAAAAGTATAATGGTGTAAGATTTCAACCTTTGGAGTTGTCTGCTCTGCAAGGGAGAAAACTGCTATGTTCTGTGTATACTACAGAGAATGGAGGGGTACGCTACCCCGCTGCCCCTGCCAGAGATGAGGACAGCGACTTTAGCGACTTTTACATCCCTCCCGACCCCAAAATGCACCCGGCACAGAGCAAACGATTGCAGGAAGAACAGGATGCTGAGCTGGCCCGGCTCATGCAGGATCAGGAGAAGAAGGTATGCATGGGTGGCACCTGCGGGTAGCCAAGTAATGCGTATGATTTTTGGTCGATTGTAATATTAGTGCGATAGTCGCTAGCAGAAATGAGGCTAGCAAAGATATATTAGTACAAACAACCTTTTTTAACTTTGAGTTTCCATATTGTAAGGCAAGACTCCATTAAACTACAGTGTGTTGTACATGTGGTTAATGAAACTCACAGATTTGTCATTGTGTTGTCGAAGATCTTGAGTAAAATATGGATACAGGGCACGCCCAGGATTTAAGCATGAGAGAGGACAACTGCCTCATGTTGTTATTGAGTATTTGGATTACTCCTTGTAAAACTCCAAACTATAAAACTCCAGGAGTTTTTGATGAGAAAATAATTTTGTATCTGTATTTGCTCTGTCCAATCAGCTTTGCTCTGTCCAATCACCTGTACTCTGTCCAATCAGCTTTGCTCTGTCCAATCAGCTGTACTCTGTCCAATCAGCTGTACTCTGTCCAATCAGCTGTGCTCTGTCCAATCAGCTGTACTCTGTCCAATCAGCTGTACTCTGTCTAATCAGCTGTACTCTGTCCAATCAGCTTTGCTCTGTCCAATCAGCTGTACTCTGTCCAATCAGCTTTGCTCTGTCCAATCAGCTGTACTCTGTCCAATCAGCTTCGCTCTGTCCAATCAGCTTCGCTCTGTCCAATTAGCTTTGCTCTGTCCAATCAGCTGTACTCTGTCCAATCAGCTGTGCTCTGTCCAATCAGCTGTACTCTGTCCAATCAGCTTTGATCTGTCCAATCAGCTTTGCTCTGTTCAATCAGCATTGCTCTGTTGTCATTTGTCAATCCGGCAGTTAAATTATTTGTCACTATCAATTTCAAATGCTGCGATATTCTAGCCTAAGTTTTAGAACAACAGTTGAGGCATATATCTATTTTGCTTGGATTATCCTGTGCGTTTGTTATTGGGAGTTGCATGCCCCATTGTTATATTGGTAACTTTTAAATGGATTTCATTGGATCATTGGTTTAGTGGACAGGTTTTTTGTGCTGGTTTGTTGGCCTAAGTTAAAGGGACAGCTTCGGCGACCAGGTGGTCGCCGGTGCAAAGATTGTAGTTTACATTAATTTCCCTCTTTGGGCCATAGCTTGATCAGCTATGTTTTGCTTTGAACTTTTTATTAGACCTCTGTTTATTTTCGGCTTTTCTAATTATTGATATTTATTATTATTATTATTATTATTATTATTATTATCAGTTATTAATTATTTTGAAGCTAGCACCAACAAAGACAGGTTTAAAAAATTACAAAAATTATTACTATTATTTGTATAATATTATTTTTACCATAATCAGTAATTATTCTCAGGGGTTACTGTTGATCACATTATCCTTATCCCATTTTAGTGTATGTTATATTTTGTATTTCCCATACAATACAAAGCACAGAATTTTTTTTTTGCTTTGTGATTTTTCATATCCATTACTAACGATAACTCCTGACAATATAATTATTATGGTGTGAATAACAATAATATGTTAAATAATATTATACAAAAAATAACAATAATCTATCTATTAAATAATATTATACTAATAATGATAATAATAATTTTTGTAACTTTTTAAACCTGTCTTTGTTGGTGCTAGCTTCAAAATATTTAATAACTGATAATAATGATAATAAATATCGATAATAAGAAAAGCCGAAAATAAACTGAGGTCTAATAAAAAGTTCAAAGCGTAACATAGCTGATCAAGCTATGGCCAAAGAGTGTAATTAATGTGTACTACTATCTTTGCACTGGCGACCATTTGGTGCCAAAGCTGTCTCTTTAACTTGGCCAACAAACCGGCACAAAAAACCCCACCCACTAAACCTATCATCCAATGAAATCCATTTAAAAGTTGTCAACATAGCAATGGGGCATGCAACTTCCAATAAAAAAAACGCACAGCATATTCCAAGTAGAATATGCATAATATCTCAAATGTTGGCCTAAAACTTAGACTAGCGATACTCAAGGCGTGACCAAGAAAATGTTTCTCTCTAGTGTAATAATGGATGTTTCCAAGTTGATGATAATGAACACTACTAGCGGGCTTGCTATGGTAATGTCATGGACAATTATATTCACATACTAGTTTTATATAATATATATATTTTTGTTTTGTTACAAACATTTGTGAGAAACCGTTCTGTCAAATATAGTATGCACTTTGTTTGGTGTAAGACATCAGTGTTTGATGTAAGACATCAGTGTTTGATATGAGACATCAGTGTTTGATGTAAGACATCAGTGTTTGGTGTAAGACATCAGTGTTTGATGTAAGACATCAGTGTTTGATGTAAGACATCAGTGTTTGACATGAGACATCAGTGTTTGATGTGAGACATCAGTGTTTGATGTAAGACATCAGTGTTTGATGTGAGACATCACTGTTTGATGTGAAACATCTCTGTTTGATGTAAGACATCAGTGTTTGATGTGAGACATCACTGCTTGCTCCCTCAGGGCCCAAAGAGCGATGACCTGAGGGCAAAGTTACGAGAGATTGAGTCTCAGGATCTGGAGTTGGCCAGGATAATACAAGAGGAGGAAAATCTTAGAGCAAAGAGGAGAAACCTCAAGCATCAGCAGAAACTTCTGCAACAGCAGGTAGATGTCTATGTACTGAGCTCTCGATGTCTATGTACTGAGCTCTCTACGTCTATGTACTGAGCTCTCTGTGTCTATGTACTGAGCTCTATGTCTATGTACTGAGCTCTCTACGTCTATGTACTGAGCTCTCTACGTCTATGTACTGAGCTCTGTATGTCTGTGTACTGAGCTCTCTACGTCTGTGTACTGAGCCATCTACATCTATGTACTGAGTTCTCTATGTCTGTGTACTGAGCTCTCTACGTCTATGTACTGAGCCATCTACGTCTATGTACTGAGCCATCTACGTCTGTGTACTGAGCTCTCCACGTCTATGTACTGAGCCATCTACGTCTGTGTACTGAGCTCTCCACGTCTATGCGCTGAGCCATCTACGTCTATGCACTGAGCTCTCTATGTCTATGTACTGAGCCATTTACGTCTATGTACTGAGCTCTCTACGTTTATGTACTGAGCTCTGTACGTCTATGTACTAAGCTGTCTAAGTCTGTGTACCGTTTTGGTGTACTGAATCAATTGGTTCAATGTTATTTCATCGATTATCTTCCAAAAACAGCAGGCCGCTGATGATCATGGCTAAAAATGAACCAATAGGTTTATGCAGATTTGGAGTTGTCATGTCAACTCAATTCATTTATCTTGAGCATATATCACTCAGTAGTGCATTACTTTTTATCCTGGTTCAATCGCAAGCAGTGAAAATTGATAATTAATAGCTGATCGGCTGTCGTTGTTGATGATAATGTATTGTGTTTCTAGAAACATCCATCCGCGGCTAGAGACCAGGTATTTACTGTACAGTTAACACCCAGTTTGAGCTGCATGTAACATCACACGCCAACACACTACAGCATGCGTTGCTTTTATACATATGATATGCATAGCTACCATGCTTGCAGCTGCCATCTTTTATGTTCTGAGCATTCCCGTTCTTTAGTCCATGATAGACATACCATTGTCTGTTATTAGGCCTGTTTCGTTTGTGGCGTCTGCCGGTGGTTTTCTGTCGTTTGCTGTGTCCTTTGACTTTTCTCTTGTTTCCGGTTTACATCCATACGTGTGATTAATGTGCGTCCTACATGGTGTGATGAGAAAGCTAAAATAGGAAAGTGTTGTTCTATGTCGTCTGTTAGTTGCGTCTGTGAGGTTTTTCCTATCTGTAACAAATTTCATTATTGAACGAAATTTAATTTTAATTTTAGTGGTTTCAGATAGCCAAATCGTCGCAAACAATTCAGTTCTCACAAGTATTCCATTTTTTTGTTTTTGCTACAACACTCCCCCTCCCCCCCCCCCCCCCCCTCCTTGCTTTAGAATATTACTCCCTGTTCAAGGAGATACCAACTTCTAAAGACTTGTTATTGAAAATGAAATTTCTCTTTGCAATACGAAAATCTTTAACCATGCTTTGATCGGAGAGGATTGAGTTGATATAATTCCTTGTCATGTCAACCAGTAGTTGTCTGCCCATCTCTATGAACCGCTCTTGAGACAGATTAACAAGGGATTAACCCTTGAGATGGTGTAACTGGATTAGTGTAAGCTGCACGTGCAGACGATTAACTATTCAGTCAGTCCTTCTGTTCATTCGCTCATTTTATTGTTTGATTTTATGAATTCACATTTCTATATTGCTGCCATTGTCTGTCAGTTGGATTGTTTTTGTCACTCTTTACCCGCCAAGCATCCATCTTTGATTATGTATGGTTCCTGACAGAGCCAACATTTCATTCTGAAACATTCGGTAGTGTGGAGCCCTCAGTGCGTCATGTTGCTGGCCTTTTAGACGGTTTATTGTTTTGCTTTTTGTAAATTGACTAAAATTCGTTTTAATGATAGTTTAATAGTTGCTCTGAAAATAGTCTGCAGAAAGTACACGTAAGTGGTGAAGGATGCTAAAAACTGCCACTCTTCTGTAGTAGTTATATCGCGCCCACTGATTGGCTTGTGACTCTTTTAGGACTATTTACACGTTTTAATGATATTAACTTTTATATTTTGCTCTTCATTTTTCATCAACCAAGTCATTTTGCTTGCATTGATGTCTAAATAAATGCTTGATGTTCGTGTAGAGAGAAGTGGCGGAAAGGATTGCTGCAAGAGCTCACACTCCTGATCAAACAGTAACTAGCCCGAGTTCTGAGAGTTCAACAACCAACCGGTACCAAACAGAACCCCCCTCTCTCCGACACAATGACAGACAGCCTGAGAATTCCATGTCGCGTTCACAGCCGCCAGTAGATCGTGTGCCAAATCCACAAGCCACTTCCTCTCCTCACTTTGATAGGTCAATAGCCGCTGCTCAACCGAGTCGTATGGACAGCAGACCAGCTGGCATTCCTCCAAGATCCGATTCCTATCAGCTGAACAGAACCGACTCTGGGTCGGCTGGTACTAACGTTAGCAGAGAATCTAACCGTGACAATGCGGGCAGTTCACGCGCCCCCGTAGCTAGCGCAAGGCAAGCTAAGCTTCCAATAAGTCTACCGGGGCGAATGATGCATAATACAGATGTAGGTAGTGGCAGAGTAGGTGGGTACTCGGTGAGTACAGACATTCCCGCTAGTGGTGGAGAGAGAAATACTCCTCGCAGAGATATGTACGCTGAGAAGGCGCCCGCTGGCAGAGGTGGATATTCTCCCAGTAGCGACTCCAGAGGTGAGCAGAATTTATATTTTCATTATTTATTGAAACAAACCAACTCTGTTTGCGTTTATTCTGAATGGTTGCTGGACTATTTCTATATTGTAGATTTATCTCCTCCGGGTCCTGCTTTGCCAGAGCGTCGCTACAGAGATGATGATTTCTCGCCGCCCACTCAGAGACGAGACATGCCACCATCACAGATGGGACCGTCAGCTAGACCCGCTGTACGGCAACTTCAGTCTAACCCGCCGCACCCCCACAACCAGGCTGACAGGGGACACTTACTCACTGAGGCTAATGTCAGAGGTCACGAGAGGATTAGTGGTAGGCAGCAGCCGCTGCAGGTAGAAATAAGAGGTCAAGGTTTGGCAGGTCAACAGCCACATGGTGGTAGACTTAGTTCTGTCGAAGGTCAACAGCGGGGGCAACATATGCCCCCGTATAGAGGGCTTCACCCACCCCCTTATCCATCCAACTACCACATGTCTCCAGGGTATAAATATTTTTCTTTTGCAAGCTCTATTTCTTTAAGCTTTCAATCCTTTTTATGTTGTAGTTGTATTTTCTACTAGTTGCTGTTTTTGTTTGAAGGTCAAATGAAGGTATCTCATCCGCTAGCCCTAGGAGCGCAGACACGCACTACGATGCTCCGTGGGACATGTCCCAGCTGGAGAGTCAGCTGCTGAGAGATGCCTCCATGAATCAACAATCTCAGTCTATAAGACCACGACAGGTCAGCCCTCCTGGTAGGAAGGAGCAGCCTGTGAACCACAGAACCCCGGTGTGAGTGAATTCTCTCTTTTATTGTCATTTATTATTTTGTTGGTCATTCTGCTCTTTCATTAAGCCTGGTTCACATACATCGTAGATGGCTCGCACGAGGGATCCGCGATCACTTGCGAGCCATCTGCGATGTATGTGAACCTGGATTTCCTGTGGCTCGTACGACGTCGTAGAGGCTCGTAGAAAAGTTCAGCTGAACAAACTTTCGTGCGACCGTCGTACGATAGAGAGTAAATTTTCTTACTTTCTTTTTCAAAAACCACATTCAGGTCAAGGTTACTCATGTAAAAATGACTGCCATCAAAAAATTATAATTAATAATAAAATTATTATTGTTTAATTATAAATATTGATCATTATTTATTATAAATTTTCTGAGTGAAATATTGAGATAGTTGATTTAAATGTATAAATATATAAATTTTCTTTAAATTTTTATATAATAGCATAATTAGCATATTATTATAAATTGAGATTCAAAATTTTATATTAAGAGATGGTAAAAAATGATAATGCACCATTGAACAACAGTTAAAAATTTAATTAAAAAATATGGAATAACATTTAATGATAATATCAGCAAAAATGTAAAAAATTTTTATAACTGTTAAAAATAATAAATTATTTGGTGTAAATTGAACAACGATAATTCATTTAGTATGTATATAGTCGTTGGTCAGTGAAGACATGTTTCGAGATTTTATTACCTCCCAGTCAAGAGAGTGATTATACTTCTTGCGATCGTGGGTTTGCCAAGTTTATGTGAACATGTATCGGGATCCGTCGCACGAGGGATCCGCGATCACTTGCGAGCCATCTACGATGTATGTGAACCAGGCTTTAGCATTGAAATATAGTTACGTTTGAAATCTGTTCACATTGTTATTGGCGGAGTCTGACCAAGTTTTTACCCTGGTTGGTAATTAATTTTCCAAATCACTTTAAAAAACAAAAAATGGATTTTGGTTATTAAAGCGTGCATAATGACTCTGTGATATTATTAATGCAGAAGCAAGAGTGGGTGTTGAAACAGAGTGGAACAAAGTTAGATTGATGTGGCAGCAGCAGAAGTGCCTCAAGTTTATGTTTCAATAGACGGGATTTCCCCATTAATCTATCGAAAGCGCTAGTAACCAATGCTATAAATCCACTTGCTGTTATTAATTAAAGATCGACTCAAATTAGATAATTTGAGTGTTTGATAAAAATTACTCGCTCTCTGGAGGACTGAGTTATGTCACACAAGTTGCAGATTTCAAAGCAGTAACGTGTGAGTGAATAAGGAAAGCCTTCATTTAATTTTATATAGAATGCATTTATTTAAATTTTGACGTTAACGCGCTGCTGCTGCCGCCATGTCATCCAAATTTTCTCCGACCACATTTTAACACCCACTTATTTTTACCGAGTAAATAACTTCCAGGAGTTGACTTATGCTTTAATGATTAATTTGACGATGCCGGAAAAGCCGACAATCCTTGGCAGTCGATTAGTCTCTGTGCAATGACTTTTTTTAGAGGTCCTCCTTTTGTACCAAAGCGACTTTATATGAGTTTGGATGTATCTTATAGAAATTTATTGCATAATAATTGATGCCTATTGCATTTGTGATGTTGATTGGGTTAGAGAACAACAACAACAACGGAGGCTGCATTCACTTCGCACTATACAATAATTGACAATGCGATTACTGGTCAAAATTGGGAGTTGCTCTCCCGGTTATGTCAATAGTTTATACTTGTGATTTTTTGTGCCCAATATCGCATGACCTGGACAGTTCTCAACACAGCGCATTTCATTGACAATATACACAGCATCATATTTTTATTATTGATATGGCTTGTTATTGTATATTACCAGAGCTTTTGGTGGATTATAGCGGTTTTTCACTCATCAGTTATAACAGATAAGTTGCAAATAATAATAAATATTAATAGATAAATTTGCTACTGATAATAATATTTTTAATACAACTTGTTATTACAACTATCATGGAGTTTCATAGCTGTTATTATTAACTATTACGATAATAATTAGGATGTTCACTTTAAGTTTTACAGACAAGTTGGCTCGTGATTGAAGAGGGAAACATTTAAAAGCAAAAACAAAATGCAGTTAACAATGTTTGTCGAATGGTGAAAAAAATTGTGTTAATTAACTTGAAAAGTTTGAATTTGAAAATCTGTGATGCGTTATCAGGCCAATAATTTTACAGAGTTTCATCACTGTCTGATAGCAAAAATAGAGAGTTGTCTCCTGTAGAAAAGACAACTACTAAAATAGCTGTAATAAATTGCATAAATGTTTTCGGTTGTATGTTAACAGAGTAGTATGAGCTTGTAGAGATGTAAAAGTGTCTGTTTTATTTCTATAATAAAAAGTTTAAGTTGATGTTTTGAGATGAGTGTTTCAGCTTTGAGTTTTATAATTTATTTAGCTAGCTCATTGACAAATTATGTATTTATTGCATTAAATCAATCCAAATCAAATTTTAATGTTTAACAGCACTGCCGTTGTTTGCTAGCTTTTCCCATGCCTAAATGACATATTAGTAAATCACTCGGCATTCGTTTTTTCCCTAATCAACTCAAATGGTTAAAATAAATTTGTTCAAACATTATTAGCCTTCCGATCTGTTTCCTCCAAACATTGTTTACGTTTCCTGTGACTTCCTGTGACTGTGTTTAAACAAGCAGATCATTCATTGGTGCTAACGCCAAGCGGTGGATAGTGAAGCAATCAATATAGATTTAAGAACGACTGTTCATTAGTATGATATTATCTACTAATTACTTGTGCCCATAGCCAGCGCACGGTGTAGGTTGTTGTCTGCTGATGACTCTTTCAAAGTCAGTAGCTTTGATTGATTCTCTAGCGTGGGAGTGACATTGTAGGCGGAGTTTGTGATTGAATTTAAATGTCCCAAAGCTGCTATGTTATTAGTTACCGCTAATGATTAAATCAGTTTTTTTATTTGCTAATCTGATTGTATGTTGACTAGGTGCAGTTATAAGCCAGTAACACTCTCCACATCACTGCATCTCTGTCTGTCTGTGTGTCCATATCCCTTCCAGTTCTATGTACTCTTCAACATTCTGCTGCAGCGACTGAAAAAATGTTTGGCAATTTCTTGTGTTTTTTTTGGTCGGTAGAAAATATTCTAAAATTTTTGATCCCGTTACTAAGTTAGTTTTTTTTTTTTAAAGAAAATCCAAATGAATACATTTTTTCTTCCAGTAAGCCCCATGGATCACGATCAATCTAAAATGTATGCTTTATTCTTCTGTTCACACGTTTGCTTTTTTCAACACTGCCAGTGTTTCTATGTTTTCTATGCGTATAGTGTAACTCAGTAGTTCAAGGAAAAGGCAACTCTAAAAAATATTAAATGCAATAGTATTTCCATTTTTCCTTTCATGTGGTTCAAAAAAACTTTTGTGCTTCATGTTAATAATTACTAGCTCAAGTTGTGTTTTTCATTCAATCCTACTTCCGCCATGAAGTGGCTGCTGTTGTGTGGTGTTAGCCCTATGGTTGTTGTATGTTGTAACATTATTGTAGGGAGAGTGCAGGGGGCCGCCCGCTCATAGAACGCAACGAAGATGGACAAATAGTTATGAACATAGCTGAGATGATAGATCCCACATACCCCAGACGTCAGGGTCAAAGACCAACTGATCGTCCTCTGTCGCAGAGTGAGTCCATTAATACTTGCTCCAAATGTTGACTAAATCCTATTGAACACAGCAGTTGTCTTCTCCTGTAAAATTTTCTTACTCTGGTATAATGCCAACAGTATATATAATATATATATATATATATTATTATTATTAAATATACATGTTATATAATATTTCAACAGTCTACTGCTATAATATTTATTTCATAGTTACCTACATTTTCCACGAATGTTTTTTTTATTTACTTTCGTTCGTTGCATTTCAGTTTGCGTCATTCGGCGGTATTGTTTCCTCAAGTTCATTAGATTTGACAAGGAAATGTTTGATCTGTGATCTATGTATTTGCTGTGGGCCTAGAGTTCTATCTGCGTACATCAAATAGTAAATCAATCGCTGTGCACACACACCGCCTAGCCTATGGCGTTTCCATCAGCATTCTTTAATACAAATTAATCATTGCTTTTTCAACTCATGATTTATGTACACTTGACTATCATATACAGCGGGTTACATCAAACGCTGGTTCAATAGCTTCTAGTGATTGAAGGCTAGATGTGGATTAGCTATGATGGTCAATAGTTCACACACCGTGTCTATGATGGATTTTTGTGGCAAAAAAATGTATTAGTGGAGATAACCAGTTGCTATCGGCTATGATCTCCACTGACCTGTTTAACTTTTCTGTCAGGAAACTGAATATTTGAATAACAAAAATGAGCTAATAAGAAAGATTTTTATTAATTTTGGCATTGAACTCTCAAATTTTGATTTTTATTTGTGATTTTCATGTTTACAAATGCGTTTACTAATGGTTTATGTCTCTGCATTCTTTCATTGGGTAAAAACTAGATTACAACATATCAAAAGTTTTAACACGAGATGCTGCGAAGAAAGAGCGCTACACTCGTGGCTCTTGGCAAATTTGTCCATTACATAATTATTTTATATGATGCAATTAGAATTCACATCATCTGGTGTTCTTAGATGTTTGTATTTTTGTAATTTCTTCCGTGGTTTTACCAATTTGTCGCATTCAATGTCCGAAAGATTCATCAAGTCCCAACTCATTAAATCGAACTTTTTGTTTCCAAAACAAAATATCTTGGCCCGTTATAGGAAACTTTTGCTGTAGTTCAAAGGTCAGGTTGCAGGGTATGTTCACTCAGACAGTGATTGCTTGTTTGACTGGTTGTAGCACCTTCCTGTATCGCAGGTAAAACCACAGACTTCTTACTAGCTGTTTAGTCTGGGTGGTCTAGGTCTCGTGTACTTTGTACCTGCTGTAGTACGTATGTACCCCTGGACTAACTGGTTCAGTTTGACCTATAATATGATATTTACTTCTGCTAACTGTCTGCAGGGTTTTACCTTCTACTGTTGGGTTTGTGGCTTGTTGATCAGAGCTGGCCAACTTGTTGGTAGGTTGATTGTTTGGTTGCGGCACTGAATTTGGTCTTGTTGTACCGTGACTTGAACACTTGCCAACTTGGTTGGCGGTAAACAGTCTATTACATAGAATCCTGGTAGGAGTTTGATGAAGCAATAAGTTTAATCTATGATTAACGCTCTCTCTCGGGTAATCAGACAACTGATTGCGCTTCTTGGTAATAGCTTGACTGGCATTTGAGTTGCAAATCTTCTTTGAAAACCGCTGAGGGACAGTCGCGTACACTTTGGTTGTAGTTTTCTGTTGGTTTAAATAATTTCTTAGTAATAATTAAATATTTATTATTACTAAGAAATTATTTAAACCAACAGAAATTTCCTGTATCAATCATCCGAATGCTCATTGTTTATGACCTGTATTTGCTAGTTTTTATGCGGTTTTCCACAGAAATGTCTACAGCTATACATAGTTCAAATCATCGCTAGGCGCAGTCACGCCACCAACAACATGCTCCATATTGTTTGTATTGTTGGCTAGTTCTACGCTCGCTAGTAGCACAAGTCATAATATAATTTTTGCTCTCAGTAATATTTTTATTGGCTGTAATACGAAGCATCGTAAGACCAACTGAATGTTGTTTACGTATTACGTTGTGTATGGTTGTTTGCTTTTTATTTCTTGCCAAAACAATTACTGCGCTGTCGGTAAAGCTGCTTTCGTAAATAGGTTTGTGAACTTATTTACTGATCCACTGCTCCTGTGCATTGTGTGGACGTCTGAGATATTGAACTCTTCAGTGTCTGCTCCATTTCAGCTACTGAAATCATCAGTGAAAGTAATATTTGTTGCAGATTATGAAGCAGCAAACGCTGATGGGGAGATAACTGCTATCGCTGGTCAACGAAGGTCGGGCAAAAAGCAAGCTGGTAAAAGAGAATCCTGTAAACAACAGTGAAACCAGTTAACTCATTTATCCTTTCGGTATAGTTTATTACCCTCTACCCAGGCCCTTACATGCCTACCTAGTAGCAGTCAAACCAGCTAAGTATAGAATTGGTATTACCTCACCACTGATCGCCATTTTACCAACCAGTGTTATAGCCCTGCGAGCTTCTTGCCTTTGATTTAAAATCCTCTAATTTATTGGTAGAATGCAATTGGCTTTTGTTATATTTAACTGCTTAAAGAATTTAAACTGGTTTTGGTTGCTAAGTATACATCATCTGTATGTTTCATCTCAAGAATAATTATGTACTTTTTTGCTTTTCTTTAACGTAAAGTGCACTGATAATAGGCTTTGTTGAGTTATTACTGCGTACTGTATCATGTTGTGGCACCTCGCTCCACTGCAGAGTTGGCATTCACTTCTAGCCACTTACAGCTGTTCTCAAAACATTTTTTATTAAAAGATTCTCGCATTTACTAAACTAATGAATATTTTTGTAGATTTTCTGTATTATCGTATACTATTTTCTTTATTATGTTTATTACTGGCTATTTTGCTTTTACTAATTATTGTTATTTCAACAATCGTATTTGAAGGAAGTTACTCCGCATTTAAGATAGAAAAATAAAAGCATAATTCAGTCATTCTATGTAGTTTTACCAAACCCTCAAGTATATCTAGGCGTTGTCTCCCCTTGGATCGTTGTTGCATGTCAAGTTCACATGGTTTTCTCCTTCACATTGTAAAAAAGCTGAAGCTATTTTAAGGCTGGAGTTGAAAGTTGCTAGGTGATATGGCGTATGTTAGCCAGTCTAGACCAATGTACAATGCACGGTACAACACGTGCCAGAACTAATGGGTCTGCAGCTCTACTTGGACAGGTAGTGGACAATGATAATGGCTTGTTAATGGAGAACTTCCTTGACTGACTTTTTATAAATACAGAATGAGACTGGTTCTGTCTGGCTGGTCTCTGTCCGCTAGGTTGTGCTCTCCAAAACAATGACATAAGTCATGTATGTATGTAAGATCACCAGGTGGCACCACTTGCGGATATGCGATCCAGTTGGCCCGAGAGAGGAAAACTCTGAAGCTTTTTAAATTGCTGATTCAAAATCGACTGACTAGTATGAATGACTAGTTGGTGAAAGTTTTATTGTCCAGCTGTGATTTCTTGAGAGATCACAGTGGGATTAGTGTTGATTACATATGGAAGACTATAGATGTAGCAAGCTGCTTATGGTGGTCATACAATTGAAAACAAAAATGAAAATTGTGTAACTGTTTCACAATAAATTAAATTTTTAATTACTTAAAAAAGAAATCAAAATTATACACGTATCACCACAGTATTTTGGCTGTTATTACGCCATTATACACACGAGCTTCTATGTATAACTCTTCTCAAACTGATGCCGGCAAGAAAGATATTTAAATATCCTCTTTCAAGGTCTCCAAGCTGGCTGGAATTCACAATTCCTACAGCAGGATCTATTCACTCTAACAGGATTATTTTCTCATACCGAGTTTGCATTTTACCTAAACAGGATTTCTGTTTGGTCCGTTAATTTCACATTTCTGCTTGCAAAATGCGTCCTTGGGCTCAATATGAGGAGGTACAACACGTAAGTACCTTAGCAATATTTAGAGCATTATGTTTCCTGAGTTGAGACTGTAGCCAAAAAACTGTAAGCAGCTTTGTCAGTTTCATTTTCCTATGATTACATAACAAACATTTCAGTCCTCCAAAACCAACCAACAATCTCATTAAACTCGTATTGTATATTTACCCGGCTTATAGATTGTACATTTGGCAAGTTTTTGACACCGTCTACATTTATGGATGAGTATAATCGCAACAGACGGAACTGACATTGGTAGTGCCAAGGCCAACAGGGAAACTCCTAAATTGACTGCCTCTTAGAACTATATCAAGCGAAACTTGCCGCGGAATTGTCTTTTCTTGATTTTTTTCATACTTTCAGAAATTGGTTGTAGAATTACAGTGGCACTATGAGAACCAAAAGAGTTTTCAGTGCAAACAAATCGGTACTTGCAAGGATTAGTTCTGGCTGAGCAGCTCTTTATAAAAACCAGACAATTGACTTGTAAATCTATTGTCTCGTAGCAGTTCTGACTCATAATGCAGGAAGTGACGTCAACCGTTGTTCCTGTTATTTTTCATTGATCAGAGAACAGATTCCACAGCATTTCCAGATGTAACTAAGCCTCCAAGTTCACTAGAGATAATACTCGAAACTCAAACGATGCGTCATTTTATGGCCAGTTTATGCTTGTTTGAGATTGTGAAAAAGTTTTTCTACTAGCACATCCTTCGGAGTCTGTAGAGGACAAATATTTGATTACATGTGATGTAGAATTTAGCCATTCACACAGGTTGTTTAACGTAACCCTCAATTTCAACTCACAGCATTTTAAATTGAATTTCACTGTTACATACAGTTTAGGCCATTGTACAGTGTACTCCACTGGGTGTATGAAAATTACTCTGGAAATGCCCTTCAATGTAGCCATAGAAAAAAATGACAACTTGGTAATAAATGTCTTTTTTACGCAAGAGGCATTCATAAACGAACCAAATTGAAATATTTTTTTTGGTCTCTGATGGTTTTAATGTTTCCATACTTGATCTTTGGTTGTCGTTACTCTAAATTGAATGACCGTGAAATTACACTATTACAACTCTCTCTTAAAACTTGTAGCAATAATGGTAAAATTTTTACCAATTCTAAGCTGTTTGATTTGCTATTTTTCAACTTTCTCGTCTTTACTTTGTTGTTTATTAGCTTTCAGTTAATATCATTAATATCTTTATTTATGATGCAGTGATTATGACTGATTTTATTACAGATTAATAAAAGATTACATTTTTCCATTTTTTCTATTCCTGCCTTTAAAATCTCCCATTTGTTAAGGTGTTAGTCGTTTATCATTGTTATTATAAACACTATTTTCTGGGCAATCACTGTGAAGTGATTGGTTCAAACCGTGGCAATGGAACGGTCAATCAGACCTTAGCAGTAATGGGTGCTTAATTACAGACAAAACTAAAACTAGTGTTCCCATTTTGTCTCCTTTATTCATCGGTCCAGGTAGAGTAATGGGCAATTTTCTCAAAATAGTTTTCATTATAGAAGCCTTGCCCAATGCCAGCATGTGATTCAGCAGCATGTGTATTTAATAAAACATTATCCAGGGTCAAATTGAACTGACCTTGCCAACAGCTTAGCCTTTGTTCACTGCCCTCTCTCCCTCGTGCCAAGAGAAAGTATCAATTGATGTCATTGAATGCAGTATATAGTGATTTTGTAGCAACCTTCAAACAAAAGTTGACTTTCAAACTGCCTTCAAACAACCGAAAGGTTGCTGAATAGAAGTTACAGAAACCAATAAAGAGAGAATTGATTAAAAAGTTACAAAGCTTGCACTTCAACCAAGGATCTGGGGTTTTATCCCCCAGAATGGTTACCTGGGGGATCCATCTTTTGCTCTCAGTAAGAATGGGCTCAATATAGCATTGTCCATACCTAGCTTGATTGCGCTCTTCATATTACCTTTCTGGTCATGCAAGTCAAAGATCCCTTGGAAAAGTTAGCCGGTTTAATGGTGGACATGGGTAGAGGGTGGACATGGGTAGAGGGTGGACATGGGTAGAGGGTGGACATGGGTAGAGGGTGTTGTCCAGACAAGCAACAACTCATAATATTTGTCAAAACAAACCAAAGAGTATGATTCTCAATTGTTATCGTTTTCGATTGCATCTGAAAAATTCTTTGAATATTAAGTTTTTTGTTTCGAAACTAGCATTTGAGGAGAATGAAAACACCTAACGTTTTTACGCCGACGTTTTAGCCTACGCTACTACAAATGCAGTAACTTCTAGAATTTCTTTAGAAAGGAAAGGCAAGCAGTTTTGCATTGCTGAGCGTTGAGTTCATTGCTATCACAAAATACTTGGGATATTATGTAATACCCTATTTCCTCATGGTTATTCATTCGAAAAGTATTTAATCAATTTCAAAAATATATCTTCCATTTAATCCTAATCTATTTTTCCTAGTAGACAATGCAGTGACTAACTACCACTGCTAACAGGCGTCTGTTCACACTAACATCACGAGACTGGTAAGCAAGTTCAACGTCCACACCACATTCCAGACTACAGGAATGCAATAAGTTATTTTTAGTCTATAGAAAAGTTGTCATTATCAACCATGATAATACCACCTGACTTCTTAGAATGAGAGGAAGAAGGTGCAGAGTTTCCTGTTGACTTCATGATACTGTACGGTCACTGACTGGAAATGATACTTTAACCACTGCTCTGAAGCGCTATATATACTAGAATTACCATTGTTGCTATGCCTGCTACAACATGAGCATAACTGAAACCAATAAAAAATATTCCGACCAGAAATAATTTTACCTCCAACTGTAGACAACCTGCCAGCAAAAACTATTTATTATAAAACAGGAAAGTCCATTAGAGGAGGTTTCAGCTGAATGATTAAAGATAATTGCAGAAAAATGATCGATAAACCTGTCAACCTGCCCACCAGAACTTCCATAAGCAGAATATTTGACCTGTACCTGTACTAATCATCCTGTTGGAGTATAACTGCAATGTCATTTGCTGCTGTTTCCGTTTCTGAAATTGAACTATTATACTATAACAGTATAAAAGAAAAACACGTACCATTATACGTTGATTTAAGTTGCTCGTGAGCGAGAACGTTTATGATAGCGTTGAAAAGTCTATTATCATGGTTTCATAACCAATGTTTTCCATAACCAAGCAGACTGGACTCACTGGGCATGTCTGGTTGGGGTATGTTGTATAAGTTTGCCATCTATTTGGAGGTATGAATGGAGCAACATCTACAGAAGATTTCAACATTCTGTCTAGTTTCATGTCGTTCTTAAAGTCAAATTAGAAGCGGAACAAAAGTTGGTAGTAAAACTATAAAAAGAGACCATCCGATTACATCGAGGACAAAGAAGTGCTCACAAATGAAATGTATTCGTAATATGCAATAAAAAAGTAACAAAAACTTAAAGAAGCAGTATTTGTTATGAGGCCATCAGCTGGCTGGCTATTCAGCCAAATGTTTGGGTAATAGCAGCTCAATAGAGTATTGCATGACTCACCACAAATGATGAAACTTGGCAGATATAGAAGAAACAAAGCTAAAGCAGAAGCTAAAAAGCATTGTTGTACCATTAGGTGCAAAGAATCTCATACTTATTTGTCAATCTACACTTTTTTCTCACCAGAGACTTTGGCCAAGCGCTATATTCGGAGCAAAGGCTTTGTATTGTAACTAAACAATTACATCAGCCCTAATAATTAGATGGTGAGTTAATAAATCCCTCACAAAACCACGTATTGCGTCACATCATCTCCTAGCGTATTGCTCCCGACAAATACAAAGTTTTGTAAGAACCTTGACAGTTGACAGCTTATACTTGCCTATATTAGCAACAATTACCGCCAGTTGTGCAACTGATAATCTATTAAAAAATTTGCAAGACTCTATTTCGACACACAAATGACATTCTTAGAAACTCCCATCGTATCGGATTAATTTGTCAACTTCTATGACTTGGAACTGACCAGGGCTGGTAGACGATTTTACATGTTGAAAAATGACATCAGCAGATTTTTCTGTGCCACGTTATGTGTTGTTTAGCGATGACCAAAGTGGAATATTAAATTCCTTTGCATCAAGTTGAACGTTGCTAAGGTTTAGGGAGAGATTACTGGGGTTTGCAAGACTCGACCGGTTAATATCGTTAATCTGTAGTGGGTGAGAGCTGTAATATTGGCTTCTAATTCCATTAATGAGAACCTATTATCTTACCATGGTTAAAATATTAGGGAACGATTATCAAAACAAGACTTTTAGGTAAAAACCGATTTCAGCCATCCATGGAAACGTCAGTATTCCTCCAGATAGATGACTGATAGTTAAAAAAACTGAAATTTAAATAAAAACTTGATAATCATTAAGTTATTCTAAAATATTTGAAAAAACAGTTTATTCACATTTTGAGAAAACAGCCCGTTGTTATGTAACAAAAATTTTGAAGCCAATGAGAAAATAATCTTTTGAAGTGCTTGAATTCAGACCATGACCCTCTCATTGTACAAGAGTTATGTATATCTACCTACGTCAGCTTTGTAATCTACCAGCGTCAAACAAATTGTGATGTATAAGTTCTAACAAACATAAACCGGAGTAGGTTGATGGTCGTAAACGTAAACGGAGAGTGGTGTTGAAGCACTTCCTGCTACCATTGAACACATACATATTGCTGATCAAGTATTCGAGAAAAGCCACACAAGTATATCTTGTCCTAAAACCAAGTCTCACGGCAATAGATTACTAGAGATTACGGGTTTTATTGCTATAAATTGAAGGATCAGCTCATGATAGCAAATGCTTATCAAGTCGTAACGCTCGTTGTTGAATAGTAACATTTTGTGGAGTGGTTGTAGCCACAAGATATGTGGCCAATGACGTATGAGATAGCTGAGCTTATATACCCACAGGTGTAGATATGGTTAGGTTGTACCTAGCACGGGCTTCTTAGTACATTCTCTGAAAGCAAATGAACACAGTGTTTCCCACCACTAAGCTGTATTCTCATACAATATTTCAACTTCTTATAATATTTTATTTTCAAAAGCTTCTTTAACGATCTTTTACAATGTATAATTAATTTGAATTACGTTTACATCAAATCACGTTTTACACTTTCCCTGTTTATGAGGCTAGTCTGTCTATAACAATGTTTCGAGGTAATAGAGCTTATTTTTAGCGGCTAAAATAGTTTTTGTTTCATTGGCAGCAGTAAAAGGGCAAGCAATCGCTTTATACACCGAGTTACCTTTAGCATCAAATGTCAGGGGCTATTTATTGCAGAGCTAGAGATAATAATAAAAAATAACAAAGAGGTTACAAAAACATTATAGTATGCAATAATATGAAACTCAGAATAATTGACCAAAACAACATGTTTATGGGGCAACAGCTTTGGTGCGTGAGGAAATTCGATAGCAAGTAAACAAGTAAATAACCCCTCCGTAGAGCTCAACATTGTAATAAACTGTTGAAAAATAAAGGGTTTTAGTCTGAGATTCTTGTAAAGAGCTGCTATAACAATGATGAAAGCTGCAAAGGCTACAGCTGCTATAGTTTTAGCAGAAATAGTAACCATAAAGGAGAAATTAGTGGTTTGTTGTTATGAATTATTGCCCTTCGGCTGTTCTAAGTAAACAAGGAAAAAGATATTAATAGGATCTCGTATATAGATTTGATTGCCAGTAACTTGGCTATGCATGCCTTCACACTGGAGCAATGTCAAGTAAGCGCCACCATTCACCATTTCATTTGAGGGAAGAGTTTTGTACCAGCCAGTGGTTGTCACATGCAGGCTCCAACTTTCAAGCAACAACGCTTATAAAATAGTTGGCCTACTGTTTATGCACTTTCAATAATAATCAAAGGGACGGCATTGTACCGAACCTTACTCAGGTTTCGGGAATGCTGGCAACTCTGGCCTTACCTTAGTGTGTGGTTGCTTCCTATGAAACCAAAGCATTAGAGTTGCAAATTTCAATTTTTAAGTAGTTAGTTACTAAGTCAAAGGCTTTGAATTGCCCAATAACAAGGCATTGCGTTAATTTCACAATACTAGCTTTTCATCATTCTCAGAAGAGAAAGAATTAAAATTTTCAAGTAGGCAGAAATATTTTATATAAATAATTATGTTGTATCTGCAGTTTCTACAAGTTTAATAGCAAAACAAAAGGTTCACTCTGCAATGATGGAAATGAAATATTGGTTAATACTTGTTTGGCCATAACTGCAGGTAAAATCCTATGGAAAATAACCTGGTGTCACGGACTATCATCTGCAATTACTAATAATATATCTGCAATGAAAACATGCACAGCTCAGAGTCCATCAATCGGATATAGTCCAACAAAAACTATTATCCAATCAAACTGGGCGTAGTTTATCTCTAGCCAATCAGATACTTGTATCAACAAAGTCTTGTAGCTATATAAACTATGCATTAGAAGAATTAGGCATTTTGAATCTGACATTCAAGTTAACACATTGAACGACTAACCAAAGTTTACATCTCTGATGATAATAACTTCATCCAAGGTACGTCTTTTAGCGTTAAGAAATATTTTGAATTCATTTGGTTTGCATACTACAGTTGACTCATTGATCTCTTTGGTTTTATAAGTATTTGATTTATTATTTCAGCATCATGTTGGTAAAACGTCTTCTCTCAAACCTTATGAATGCCAACAAACAGCGAACATCGCCATGGGCCAAGCTGTTTTTACAGTATGTTAAGGCGTACAAGAAAACTGGAATTAAAATGAGAGAAGCAATGCTTATTTCACCCGAAGGCACTACCATTGTACGAGATGGAAATATGGAGCTTACTCTATGCGATATCCAGGTAAATATTTTTTTATTTATGTGTGTCATTTTCCTACAGGATGTCTGTGTTTATTTGGTCAAAGATCATGAATGTTGTTTTTTGTATTACATAACAGTTGATTATTTCTTCTCGTTGTTTATTTTGGCCTGCCCACCCACTGAGGTCATTGCTGTCGATGTCAAAGGTTATACAGCCTCGCAGCAGCAGGCTACTTAATTAGCTATTTATGATATATGGTCATGAAAAAAAATTCCTATAAAAAATCAAACAAAAATCATCCATAGTTGCAATGTAGTAATAATAAATAATTTTTTTATTACAGAAAATCAGAAGTATCATCATGAATGGAGATGCTTGCACAGACGTTCTCCATTTAGAGAATCTGTACTACTGCGTCAAGGAGTTGACAGGACAAACAATGGTTCTATTCAATGGAGCTCATTACATCGTCGCTTGTCTCGCCGAATCCAGCCATCTTCTTATCGTGAATGTCAAAGCTCGAAAACCAGATGGAGCTCGTACAGTGGAGTGGATGCAGACAGTTGCCAGTGACATCACAGTTAACGTAGATCCACAATGACTAGGCGTGGCGTTGAGTGATCAGCAAATAGCCCATCAAGTGCTGGATTGGTTTTGATCATGAGATTAGCATTGTGGTGGAACATTAAATGTGAGTTTGAGAAAATAGGTGTGGATGCCGCTGTTGACTGCGTGTTAGCGAGGGTCTAGGTGATGAGGTGCAGAAAGGCAGCGATGATATAATGGACTTGTTACAAATGGGCTAGTGATAAAGGTTAAGCTGCTTTTTATTGTCGAGTGAGAAATATTTCAGGCTAAGGGCCTAGAACTTGTGCTATTTTTTATAGCTGTTGGCTCCTAAGGCCAAATCTAATTTTGGATGCCGCATTGCACAACTGCATGATATGCTGCTATTGCTGACATAGCTTTGGGTTGTGTTACTTTGAGAGTCTCTTTGAGAGTCTGTCTTTTGATTCAATTTTCTAATTTATCAATAAAGATAATTGTATAAAGTAATTATTTTCAGCTATATATAGGAGGATGTCTGGCTTTGGTTCAGGCCCTGGATGATAATACATCTTTGTTGCTTTTAATGTTCAGACTATGAATTTATTAAACAGGCATTACCATACAAAACAAGTGCTATAATAATTGAATATTGCCTGGTATGGCAATAGCTACAGTCATTTGGTAACGATGAAAACGCAGCCAATAAAATCTACGGCAATTACGATTTCATGCTTAAATCGAATGGTTAGACATGGCATGTATATAAATGACTGATTTGGCAATGTCAAGGTAATGTCACAAGTGACAGTGATTGCATGTGGTAAACAAACCTGAGCTATTAGATAATGAGCTACTTCTAGACAACAAAAATTTGAAAGAAACTTTCAAGTACGCCAAAAACCTGATAGAAAGAAGCTATGTAAACAATGGCTCATACTCAACTTCCCAGCTGGAAAAACAATTTCAGCGAACTGCTTATTCATCACATGATTGGTTAAACTAGTTGGTGAACTCCATTTCTGAGGGTCATTTAAATGAATTTGAACTTTTCCCAACAAAAGTTGGCTCAATTTGTTTCACTGACAGATGGTACAAGGTCTTACAGCATGGCCTTGGATTATATACTGTCCGTTACACTAGCTCTTGTTAGAGTTGTCTACTTCTTTTCTCCTCAGGAGAAAACAACTCTGGAACAAGCGATCTAGCGCATTTGTATGCGGAATTTCAGAAATTTCATCTGACATTTTGGCAGTTTGCGATTGTGCCAACGACGTTAAACTTTTAAAATATTGTTTTTAAAAATTTTGTAATAGATAATTGCAGAATGACATAATTATAAATGTCTGTGAGAAAGATTGGGTCTGGATTTGCTAGTCTGAATGCAACGAGTTATATGTCTGGCTTTCAGTGGAATCAATTAGACTTCTGTGACAAATAGTAAATACTCGATAACTATTTAAAGCACTAGATACTCACCATCAGATTGTCTTTTGTAATGGGGGTCTAGGCAGGGCCAGACAAAACCTCTAGTCAAAACCCCCACCTCTAGAACAAACTCCCTACTAAAAGTGCATTTTAAAGCTTTTAATATCTCATAAACTAAAGCAGTATTGGAGTTGAAAAAAATTGTTTTTGAATCAAGTAGCATCAACAAGTTTAAATACTTTTGTAACTTACAACTAATTTGTGACAAAAAATATATCAGCGTTGCATTTCCGGCATCAACAACAACAATAATTTTCAACTCTGAAATACAATTTTTTTGACTAAAACAATTACTGCACAATATAGAATGTAAATAAATAATAGTTTTAAAACAAAATGTAAAAATTAATTATGCTCCAGTTTAAAATTATTTTTAATATTTTGGTTATCATTATTCAGCACTCTTTGGCTCTAAGAAAAGACGACTCCTCTAGAGGTAGGGGGTTTCGAAGGTAGAATACGGCGTACGGTATGTGTAGCAGGTTTCGTCTGGCCCATCTTTGCGGATCAACAAATGATAAATTTGCATGTTTTAAGAGTTGTCACACTCTGTACCATCACAAACCACAGGTAAAAGATTACCTCTTGCTCTCTGCTTATGATAGCACAAGGTGTGACAACTTCTAAACAGGCCAAATACTTTTTGATTGATCTAGGTTTACGCCAATAAAATAACAGGCTTCTGAAATCACTTACACCATAAGTAATTGCTGCGTAAACTGTCCCGGTTTTTGACCTGGCAAAGAAATCTCCACATTTACAAACAATAAAGTGATTTTCTATAGAATAAAGCTCTTAACTTTCTGTTATTTATGACTGCACGCAAAATAACTCGATGATATCTGTTGACAACACCATATTTATTTCTCACTGAAATTTGGTTAACTTCTAAATTAAAGTTGAAAATATTCACCTTGTTTTGGTGCATCATACAGCAGTATAAATGCTGTGAGATCAAGTCTTAAAACGAACAAATAGATATTTATGCACCGACGCGACAGTATGTTTTATTTCGAAAAGCTGCTTCAAGTAAACTCACCAAAAGAGAAGGACATTTGCATGTTCAATTTAATGAAAGCCATATAGGAATAAAACTCTATATTTCATGTCAGGGGGAAACATAGAATGCTGTATCACTCATTACCTAACTATTCAAGTATACATTCTACTATAACAAATCTTCTGGGCTTTTTGGGGCCAGACGAAACCCCTTACCCATACCCTACTCCGTTCCCTCCAGTCGAAACCCTCTACTTCTTAAGAAGGAGTTGTCTTTTCTTAGAGTCGAAGAGTGGCGAATAGTCATAACCGAAACCCTAAAAATAATCTTAGACCAGAGCATAACTATTTTTTTTATTTTGTTTTAAAAATCATTATTTATTTACATTCTACTATAGGCAAAGTTAAAAATTATTGTTGTTGTTGATCTATAATGAAGACGCCAGAAATGCAAGTCTGATATTATTTGATTAAAAACAGTGCTTTTCAACTCCAATATTGTTTTTGCTTATGAGATATTTAAAACTTAAAAATGCACATTAAGTAAGGAGTTTCATCAAGAGGTGGGGGTTTCGATTAGAGGTGAAGGATGTTGATGGTAGGGTACGACATAGGGTATGGGTAGAGGGTTTCGTCTGGCCCACTTTTTGAGGTGAAACCTTGATTGTTTTGGAGTTGCCTACCACTTAATATTAAAAGTTGTGCACTCATTGCTAAAACTTTAACTTCCAAGGTTTATCAAAGCTTACCAATAAACAAACTCATTTTTAGACGCCAAAAAAGGGTGCTGGGTGATATTATTGTACCGATGTATATGGTTAAAACATCATTGCACATGCCTATAGTAAAATGAGAACAAACATAGATAGAACAACTCCAAGTTTTTGACAAATACGTTTTAACTCTTCCACAGTCGTAACCTAGCCATTAGCCGTTAGTTTTTTAAGCTTACCGAGCACCAATTACACAAGTAACCGTTTTTGTATCATCAACATTTTCTACACCATGGATAGGAATAACTTTTTTTATTTGAGGTTTTAACTAGCAAATAACAAGTAAAGATACAACCATTTTATATCGAAAAAAACCGTTTTTTTGCTGTAAGAATTTTCTCCACTTCCTGTATTGTTATTTATCATGTGTGAATTTCTCTGACTCTCTTAATTGTATTTTCAATGTTTCATTTATTTTGTTTCTCTATCTCAATATTTTAAAACTTCTAGGCAAGGTATTTCATCGGATGAAAGTTAGAATAAAACAGCCTTTAAGCAGAGACATTGAAAATTTTATAAAATTCGAAGTGTTCAAGTTGGCTTTTCAATAATGAATACTGTACAATATTGGACGGAAGCTTGAATGTTTCTTTTGACCGTTAAGACTTCAAGTCCAGTTGTAATTACAAATATATTCGTTGGCTATTCAACCGTTTATATATTAGATTGCATATTTTGCTCAAATACATTTATAAAAATTGAAAGAGAAGCACCACAGAGTTTCAAATTCAAAACCAATGAAACATTTTTCGTTAGTGCTAACTTGACTCGCTGTCTATTGATATAACATGGTCCCACAGCTTTAACATTGTTTACAGACTTATAATACTTTAAGTAATAATTTCTTTTCCTGCTTCTTGTGGCCATCTTTGTGACAATATCAACTAATCTTGGAATATTCTTTGCTCACAGTTTGTTTCTCAAACCGCACTCTGAATAAGCAATTACAATTTTATTATTGTTTTTTGTTGTAGAATAAATAATAATCATTGCTAAGTCTATAATGAAAGTATTTCATGCAACACTCATAAAACATATATTTAAAAAAAAGCTCTAGTCACAAATGTTATATAAATCGTTGTCAACAAGCATTGCGTTTGGCCTAGCATGGATGTTCTCAGCAGCATTTTTTAATGGATCATCTGTAGGTAAATCTGTGCATTCATAGACATCATTAACTATAAGTATGGCTGGTTCATCATCTAAGTCTATGCATGAATTCAGTAGATCTTTGTGTTTAGTGGAAGGTTTTTTAATTTCAGCATAGACATCTGGAGGCCTTTCAGTGTCTGTATCATCAGCACATTCGTCATAGACATCAATGGGAGTTTCATAACTCACTGTATCATGCATACTGCTTTCCGCTGTAACACATATAAAAGTTGGGTTAAAATTGAATTTATTTTTGATTATTTTTGCATTACAAGGAATTAGTAGAGTGAGGCAGATACTTACTAAATTCAGAAAATACGCTGACTTCTTCATAGTTTTGGTCTATGCCAGCTCTTTGCAAGGTGCTAGGCTCTAAAATAATTAAGAGCTTATAATACTATTTGTAATACTATGTAACATCCATCGCTGATGAAAGCTCCATAATAATAACTACTCTGATATTTTTATGAAAAAAACTTATTCAAGTTGAAACTTTCTATGTGATAACAAAATAACAAAATTCTTTTACTGTTTCGTATGTCTAGTTGAAAAAACTATTTCTCATTAACTGTACCAGGGGATCAAGAGCTGTTGCAATAATGATTTTTACTCACCGGGATCTGAAGGGGTTGAGTAATCTGCGCTGGAATAATCCGTCGTTGAATAGTAAACATTCTTAGGAGCAGTGATGTCGTCTTCGTTGTAATACATATCTTCATAGTGACCTGCAGGTAACCCACTGATTATTTTTCTGTTTTTAATAATTTTAAGTTGTCTGTAACTGTAAGTGCTTGGCTAAAATAATCACCTGTGAATCCACTGAAACCACTGATAGTGTCATAAGTAGTTGAAAGTGTTCCAGAAAATTCATTTCGAACAGGCATTTCATGATCAGCTGCTGATTTACGCCTCCTGTAAATAACAAATTCATAAATGCATTGTTTTGATAGGTGACTTCAAAAATTGAAATTATTTATAAGAAAACAACTTGATTTGTTATTCGAAAACTCTATTGGTGAAGTAATAAATAATAAATAGTTGAGATAAATTACCAATAAGCAATAAAAAATAAATAGGAAATAATGAAATATAATTTTTTGGGAATGATGATTTCTTACCTTCTTCGTTTGGCTAATGTTATAACCGTCGCCATGACTATCACCACCATCACAAGTCCCGCTATAAACGGTGCAAGAATGTGGGTAACCCAGTTTGATTCTGTTCTGCTTTCCTCATCTACAATATAAATTATGGTAGTTGCTATAGTTACATACTCATGCTAGAAAAGCTAAATAGACTCAGCTCATTGGCAAGCAAAAAAGAAGGCTAAGGTTCAGGCTCTAAAAAGCCAATTGAATCACAACAGCTGTATGCAATGGGATGCCAGTCAACGATAACTAGGACTTGGTATTTAGTGGTATTTTTAAGTGATTCACATTATCCCCTCCCCCAATGGCGTAAGTCATTAAGTGTAATATATATAGATGAAACATTATAGTCATCAAGTGATACAGTAAGACTTGATAATTCGCTACACTCTACATTTTCTTCAAAGGAACAAATCTAAAGTCTAAAACTGTAACAGCATTATTTGTTGTTGATAACAAGTCATTTAGATTATTCACATTTTATTTTAAACTTGATACCTGTAAAATACAATATACTACTGGTTTAAAAAAGCCTCAAGTTTGAAACTATATCATTTTTCTTTTAAACACTAGATGACTTCTAACAACGTACACAATAAATAATGGTTGATTGTTCAAATTTATTGGTTATTTTTTAACTTCTTCTATATATGTTGTTATCTTTTGAATGAGATGTAGAGCTTTGAACGCAGCTATAATGAACTCTCCATGATCATCCAAAAGTTATCAAGCCAAACTAAGTTAATTTATAACCTTGGCAACTTTCCCAATGCTATACGACCGAGGGTATGACCTAGCAGAACTAATATAGCATGTATTTGAAAGAACATGTACAAAGCTTAGGGAAGTATTTGTATCATTTACCTGTTTGATCTAGGTAGAGATTTTTACTCTCTTTGAGAATTTTGCCAGCATTTTCTCTCAAATGCGAACCATTTCCAAAACTTGAAGTTGTTGTGTGACTCTCTATATAGGAGCTCTTTATCTCTGCCTCAGTAGTACTATTTATAGTTGTAGTTGAGTTCAACTTGGTGGTCGACAATTGAGTAGCGTCTACAGCTTTAGTGGCCGGAGCAGCGGATGATGTGCCAACTCTTTCTGGAGTCACACGCACTGTGCTTTCTACAGCAGCGGTTGTTGTGTCCACCTTATTAGGGTTTCCTATAATTATTGATTGGTGAGTGGTGCCAGCGGTTGTGGTAGTTTCTTTTCTTCGAGTAGTTGTGGCAGGGGGTGGTCTAGTAGTCACACTTGGTTGTGAAAATAATGTATTCGATGGAAAGAAATTTTGATCAGGGGAACGAGTCTGAAAGTTAGGAAAAGGAGCTAGTGCAGGTAAAGAGAATCCCTGACTTGCTGCAGTTGTTGGCGTAGTTGTAACTGTGGTGGGCGCAGTGGTGCTGACTGTAAATAAAAGGAAACCAATGGAAATGCCTTTCTTTCACAATTGTTTATGCAATTATAACAACAACAAAACAGGACTTGCGTTATAATTGTTTGGAGCCAATCAAAGTATTGCTGGGTTGTAACTTGTAGTAAATAGTGCGAACGCTTTACAACAACTGGCAAGATTCGTATTCATAAATATTAAATGAGGTACTAGTATCTAGGTTTATCCATCATGGTATATACAATATTTTGTCAACAAGCTTCTTGCTAAATGAATAATCCGTATTTCTGATGATCACCTTGATCACATAGCTAGCCAACGTTGTCATAGATACGTAATAATTGTGCAAGACTTCTTTGATTGTGACTCATAATGTCCGAGTTGTCAAGTGTAATATCGGCAGAAACTGATCATTAGCCCAAAACCATAAAACAAGGACATGCTTCCTTAAATTATAATGAGAGGCAAATGACACGACAACGGGTTTGTTTCAAATGCCAGTCTTGGCATTTACTTGCAGTAGCTGCACACCGTTTTTTGTTTATAAACCAAACAGCAGACAACTCAAACAAAATAAAGTAACTGAAACGCTGGTAATTTTTTTCTCCAGGTTTGGAAATTTGAAGCATTTAGTGGCCAATCTGTTGCCACAAGGAGTTTAGTAATTAGCATCAGGATTCGGCCATCTAGTTTTGACATGCAATGCTAGTCAACGAGTACTTTGTGATGGAATTTGCGTGCTTTGGGTCTAAGTGCCATAAAGGGATCTTTAAGGTAATATTTCAGAACGCCGGCAATAAACAGTAAAATTCCTGCTTTGATAAATCAACAAAATCAGTCACTAAAAATAATGTTGTAAGCTTTTCCAAACTTCTTGCAAATGGCTGTTGTTACTCGATCACGGAAATTGGTTGCCAACTTAGCTGAAATCCTGGCAACTGGTGTTTGGCAACACATAAAAGAGCATTCCTCGTTTACAATATTTGAAAGTGGAAATAGAACCTCTGTAAATATTTGTGCGCTGACTGACTAATGACTCATTGCAGGTAAATAATTGTTCTAACCTCTAACGCATGTGTAAGCCACTTTGACTAAGTTCCGAACTTGTCCACTGTGTTGACATCTGCTGAATTGGTTAGCAAAGTCGGTATAGAGAGTTCTGCTGGACAACTGACAGATTCTCTGCCCATCACAACTGTTCATCAGAGACTTATAATAATCGTTGGTATCTGTCAACGCTTCCAGAGGACAAGACAAGTTTGTGATGCATGAATTCAAAGCGTATCCAACTTGTATTTGTGTGAGAGAGAGTACCAGAGAGCCTGGACACCTTATGTCTACCGTCGTTCTACCATGGTTGTTTAAACATGCCATAGCATTTAATGCTTGGCTGCTGTGAGTGCCTAAAACAGATAGCAAAAATTGATAGTGAAAAACTATCGTCGGCGATTAATTTTTTTTTCTACGTACAAGTTATTAAAATAATGTCAACGTAAATTAAAACGCTTAAAGCTTAAAGTTGTATATGGGTTGATACAATATTGATGTTGCAAAAAATAATTTACTCTTGACCTTGACGTAATTTTTGAAGGCAAAAATTAAAAACCTTGGACCTAAAGTTCATCAGAACACTTCTAATGTAACTTTTTAAGTTGATGAGAATTTTTTAACATAACTCTCACAATTGTTGGCGCTGGCAGATATATCTGTACGTGGCCCAAAAATGTAGCTTGAATGACACATTTTTGAGTGACGATTTTCAATTTATGTTAATTCTATTGTTTCGCATCAGACTTGTAGAAAGATACGCCCTGATTGACAAACATTCAGCATAATCTGTAGTTGTTTTGGCAGTAAACAACGGAACTTTGGCTTCCTTGTACAGCATAGAATCATTAAAAGTGAAAACTGAGAATGAGAAAAGGTTTATACGATCACATCTTGTCACAAAACCTCGCTAGTAGGTAAAAACTTAGCCTGGCCTTCCAGCAGAGGGTAAAAGGAAATATTTCAATGCTGGTGCAAGAAATTACTGTGATTAGGCAACAGAGCTCTTAACAAACATTTGCGTTTAGATCCGGTAAAAATGGGAAACCATTTACTCCCAACTGTTTTCATGTTAAGTTTCACCCATTTGTATTTCTGTAGTAGTATAAAAAATGCATGTACGTACCAAGTAATAGCAGTATCATAGCTAATGAGACAGCTGTTTGTTTCATCTTTATGTCAGCAACAATCTGTATCTATAACAAAAAATGTATTGACAATTTGGTTATGATGTCAGACAATTCATTTGCTGAGGAATACAAGCAGTTTTCACAGAATGCATACCATTTTGAAGAAGTGATAGAACATGTAATGTTTCCGAATGATTAATGGTGGTGAAAGTTTGCTTTGTTTACCGCTTGTTATTGAGTTAACCAAATAGAGATCGTCACGGTTATTTATAGAACTGCTCACAGACAAAATAGCATTCATTATTTTTAGGAATAGCGAAAGATGGCGAAACACACCCACTGGATTATCACTTGAAGATAGGCTAGACTGTATAATATTTTGATCATTTCGAGATTAGCTTCACAGAAAGTCATAGCAATAGATTACAAAGTATGTTAAGAAGGAAAAGATTTCCACCAGACAATGAAATAATACAAATCGTAATTCATTGGGCTAGTCATTGTAAGCTATCAAGGTTTAACGACTTTGGTTTATTTACCAAAAAAATTATGAAACCCGTACAGTTGATGTTTTATGTAAAACGTTTAGATTGGAGCATTAAACATTGACTGTCCAAAATCTATCGTATTTTATGATTCTTGACTTATCAACTCTTGAAAAGATGTTATTTATTATTTTTCTATAATACACCATGATAGGTCAAAAGTTTCGAAAATTAAACTGTTACATAATAAAAGCTTTTTAATGAAAACTAAAAGACCAGACTTATGAGTGCTTTCATTGTTGAACAGTTGAACTTTATTTAGTGGATAGACAAAACATGTATATAATAAGCGTTCATCCTAACACAGAACTTCTTGATCAAAATCTCAGAAAATATCAAAGGTTTCAAAAAGATTCAAATGATATGAAACAAATTGAGCTCGACTTAAGACAGACATGGATAGAACCAACTTACCCTAGCTATAACCATATGCTATCTATCTCTTCCACACAGCTCCACCAAATGATCAGGTATAACACTTGTATCAGTATCAAACTGTGCTAGAACTTCAGTGAATAATCACCAGCGTTATAATCTCGATGAGAAATGAAGTCGTGTTGGGCTGGGAGTTAGATGGTAAATAAACGATATACTTAGGTAGTGCAATGCGCAACCCACGTCATCCGTGACATGCCGACGCAATGGACTGCTTGGCATTGTATGTTACTGGCTATGATTGATTGGATAAATATTAATTACTCAATTGAACATCCATGTGCTGTATGCATCACAATATGGATAGGTAACCAGAACGAGAGTTTTTAGTTAAGGTTTATGCTCAGTGTAACAATTTTTTGAACAAGTGATGAAGTTTTGCTTAAATTAAAAATTAAGTGGATCTGGACAACTTAATAAAAAACTTGATAATTTTTCTGTGCAGTATAAATTAAAGAATTTAGTGAGTTGAGACTATTTGAAATTATTAAAAAGCAATAGTTTTCGTTGAGTCTAATGGAAATGATAATACTCTAAAAAATTGATATAAAAAATATTTAAACCAAAAACTCTAAACCTTAAATGGAAACATATTTTTGTGAATTTCGATGCTTTTTCCCAGCAAACGTGGTTAGCCGCTATGAATACCAGTAATTTATTTCAATGTTTGATAGAAAAAACCAACATGACTTGTTTATCTCAGTGAAAACCAATGAGGCGCAGTTGAAATCATCTGGAATTATTCATTAAACCGCTAGAATAACCTGATGAATCACAGCAGTTGTCGAGTGCAGCAAGCCAGTATGCAAAGATCAGTAAACAGTCAACAGTAAACAGCTCACCAGCTTACGGCTTGCCCACCAATCCGTGAAAAACTGAAGTGGCAAGTTCTGGGATAGACTTTATTATATGTTACTGCTAAATTAAGAAATATTTTTTGAAGGTTCTGTAAGCAAGCATAAAAAATCGCTGAAAATTGAAGAGAGGTTCTGAGATAGATTTTCTTACATCTTGAACTTTTTTTCATAATAACTTTGTCAAGTGAGGCACGGAGTCAAGTGAGGCACGGAGTCAAGTGAGGCACAGAGTCAAGTGAGGCACGGAGTCAAGTGAGGCACGTAGTCAAGTGAGGCACGGAGTTGTAGGAAGTAAAGGTGGAGTTAGTAATAAATCGGAACTAACCACAATTGATGATGTCAATTTTAGTATGATGAATGTTTGCCTATGAACTGATATAACAATACAATGTAATGAGTTGATAGTCTTACTAGCCTGTATACTGTTTGAGTCAAGTTTCCTTCTGATGACAGTTCGAGTTGAACACAGAAAAACAAACATTGAAGTCGTGTTGCTTTTTCTGGGCAAATGCAAACAAAAAACGGACGGCCGCAATTTCCTACACAGCAATTGGTTTGTATACCCATTAATTTTCGTGACAAGAAACTTGAAAAAACCTCTGTTTAATGTTACATACAAAAGTTCTTTCAAATAAAAAAAGGCGAATGGGCCAATCCTGCATCTGATTTTTTTTTAAATTTTTGTTCACCTCTTTTTTACCACAGTTTCCATGCCAAATCTTATTTCTTATAGCCACTATTTAGATTCCCTCCTTTCTTGGTTTGCTTGTATTTATTCATTTTGAATTTTTTCGCGTTCAGTTCTTCCCACTTATTTTTTCTTCCCATCTGCCTCCTTTCCTAACATCTTTTTTTGCTTTTTTTTCTTCCCTTGGATCTCCCTGTTTCTCATCCTCGCACACATGATTCTTATTTTAATCTTTGACTTGTTGCCTTGTTTCTTCTTCCTGATCACCATTCTTTACTGCAAGCTCGATGTGAAAAACTCAAAAACTAAATTATTTCTGCATTTCAACAGACAAATAAGGCAAATATACATATAAAAACAAGAAAGAGCAAGTGTACATGTATATGAAAACTACGATAGTACGGTATTCTTTACTGGGAGATATATGCAAGACAATGATGTAGAATAACAAATAAAGTCGATCCAAATTGCTACCAATCAGAAAATTTCTTGTTAGATTTATGTGAGGTAATTCTCTAATCCATACCGTACCTGCAATTCATATTTTGCCCACAATTCATCATTTTATAGCATCCGCAACTCCCACTTAATTTAAATATTAGTCATACTGGTAATAAATAAATAGATTGCGCACTTTAAAATGGTTTTGGTGGATGTAATATAATGTTGACAAACTAGAACCAATTAGTAAAAAATAACGGAAACGTGTGTCCAGTGAAGGTTTAATGAGCACTAGGACTTGAGTTATTGCTCTTTTTTGTTGTTACGGACTAATGGAAGGTTTGAATTGCCAAAGATGTGTTGGTTATAGTTGAGCATGCCTAGATCACTGGAATGCTGAGCTGAAAAAAGGGAGAAATCAAAAAGAATATGATTTATTATTTTTGAAGGTTGTACAATCTCATTCAATCAAAGTGTCTCGAAACAAGTTTTAAAAATATATAGCTTCAATGTGACATTTATTTTATTAAATTTTCTAAACAATCTACCTTGTAAAACTGGAATCCCTATTCCCTAGAACAATAACAATTTTTTATTCTAGTTATATTTAAATGTAAGCTATATGAAAAAGTTAAAAGCTAAATAATTAATCGTACATTGTAATGGTTACCTGAATAATTAAAATTATTTTTGGTTGAAACAAACAAAGGCAACAATGCATTGGCAGACAGCAAAGCTCGTTCAGCTGCAGATGTAAATCACAACCATCAATAGAAGCAGCTGTTACCACAAGATCTGTCTGTTGAGTCACCCAGTTTAGTATGATACAACAATCCACCACCTGCACGAGCTGCAACCAGTCAGGAAATTGTCATTTCTTCTCTAAGATAATTTATAACATCTCAGGATGCAACCAATAAAATCTGAACCTTGTAATGTTGGTTCCATTCCGGAATGTAGGTTAATGGTGAACCCTGGAAGATATGTGTAAGCCAATGAATTAAGTAGGAAGAGATTTGATGCTTCTTTCATTCCTGTTGTGGTTGTTAGTTGGTGAACATATTCGCACTGTAAATAAGTTGGTAGAAACATCGACGTAACCCAAGCTAAGCACCCTTTTTCTACTACAGAACACCGAACACGTTTGCAATACTTCTGTTTGGGGTACACTTCTACTGCAAAATTTTTTATATTTATGGATGCGGCTGAAAACAAAATTACTTTCACAGATTGAAGCCCACTATTATTGTTGAGCTTGTTTGATTTTTAAACTCTCCAGAAATTATTATCCTTCAAGAAGTTCCGACATTGTAGAAATAATTCACTTTTGGTCAAACGGTAACTTTGATGTTTATAATTTATTTTGAAAGAAATTGCATGTTTTTGGTCTAATACTTATTATTTTCTGACAGCGGTCAATACTAAATCTTTAAAACCGTAGTAAAAAAAATGTATCTCGACTACGTTAAGGCAGTAATTCATTACATACACGCTATGGAAAAGGTTACCATTGAGTATTGTAAAAGATTGCATCAAAGTTTAAAAAACTCTAGCTAAACAACTACTGAAACTAGAAAAAAAACTAATAACATGCCTGCATGTTCTACTCATTCTTATAGCGGTTCATTTCAAATAATCTGTCACCTACAAATGTGTTTCTGTAAAGGAATGTCACACTAGATTAGTTTACTGGTGTCAGTTTTTACACCATCAATGGGAGTGTTGTAGAAATCATTATCTATCATGCTGATTGGTTGGTCATACAGTCTATCCCCTGTACAGTAAGGACATGGTGCTACTATCTCACACTCGTTGTATATGTGATGTTCAGTCTGAGTGGGTGGTCTCTCTGTGGGGTCCTCTACCTCAGCGTACACACTCTCATCTTCTACAATGACAGGGTAGGTTAGTAATTGTCCTAGCAGCTTGTGAGTGACTGGATGTATCAAGTTTTTATACATTTTTGTGTTTGTTTTGCGGACAGAGTCAGTTCACAATTCATGACAAGCCCAATATTTTTATTTCAAAAGTATTTGATTTTAAATATTTAAAAAATAGTAAGGATATTGATATTATTTTTTTTTTATTATTCTTTAGTTAAAACCATGAATGAGTTAATAAAACTTGACAATATTTATTTACTAGTTGTACTACCTAAACAAGCAAGGCAAATCAATATTTAAAGATGTTATAAAGGGAACACAATTTCCACTTACCTGATTGCTTGAGTGCCTCAGGGCTGCTGTAATAGTGGTCAGTGTTGTCCTCTTTGTATGTATTACTGTCATTCCTAGCTACTGGGCAGTTCTTATCATAAAGGTGAGTTTGCAGAGTAGTACCTGCAACAAAAAATTGATACTATAATGTCATCATTCAGAAATTAGATTCAATTAAACTGAACTTCAAAATTTTTGAAAATTATCAGGAATATCATTAATTTCTTACAATCCATAAAAATAAACGATTTTTTTTTCAAAATTAATTAAAAGCTTTTCAATTACTTGTAACTCTAAATTTATTGCAAATTGAACATTTCTGCGTATATTATTTGTAAAAACATGTCTCATATAGGCAACATAAATCTCAACAAAGCTTGACTTTTTTGCAGTAACTGTTGTATGGCGCAACTAAAGAAGTTATTTACTAGTAGTAAGTTGATGTGGAAATAATACAAGGGCATACCTTGAGCTCCATTAGGTGGAGAATAGTAAGTGAATTCACTGGAAGCCCCTGCGGTATCTTTGCCACTTTTCCTATAAAATCATGTATAACAGAGTATGTATTATGAAGAAGAGGGCAACTCCTAAAAATAACTGATTCACTTTGCTTTGCAATTGATTCTCTCTCCTCATACAACCTGCAGGATTTCATTAGAAAGAAATCATAAAACACTCCTAACTGGTTGATTGCTCATAGTAACGAAAAAGCTAAAGGACTTCAAAAAAGAGAGGAAGAACAACTCCAAATAAAACATGAAGCGTGGACACAGCCATACCTTGTTTTGTTCCGGATGAATAAGAATAGGACTAGACACACCAATGCGAGTGCTATCACCAAACCACCAACTATGCCTAAAACTATGCTAAGCGGAAACTTTGATGAGCTCTTTTCAGTTCCTAGAAAATAATAAATAAAATATGCCTACATAAAAATAAAACTTTTATATCAACATTTTGTAACATGGATTTTTGAGTAATGCTTTTATTTTTATTGCTTTATAGGGTTTTTAATGTTTTAGAAGCTTCAACTCAAAATTACAAATAGCAGCACGAGGTACGTGCACTTTTCTTTGTTGACATTGACGAGAAACTGTAAGGCACTAAATTTTACCATGCAGATTCATAATTATTTTCAAGAAAAGTCCAACAATGAAGCCGTTTTTGAAATCAATACCATCAGTTCTTTAAATAAAATACGAAAAAAATAGCATTTTAACAGTTTGCTGATTGGACAGGTTACATGAGTACAATTCATGATTGGCTAATCTTCAGTAGTCAAGCAAAAATACACGTTAAAATTTATGCAATTTTGCTAATAGTGAGAAATTCAATAGAGTACGATTTCTTTTAAATCAAAATCTTTAGGAAAACTAAGCATAAAAAATGAAGTACTTGAATATCTTGCAGTAAGCATAATTAATGAGATTTCCACTTTTTGTAGATGCAAAAGCACTGTTACAGACAAACATATGCACTACATACATTAAAGCAGTTACCATAACTTTGAAGCATTCTAGTGCTGCTTTCTTCTTGAGTAAACGTATAGCTTGTTGCTGCAGAGCGATTGGCTAAAGTTGGATGAGTCAGCGATATGCTGACGCTTTTAATCGCACCTGTTGCAAAACTACTATCTCCCTTAGCTGATGTTACAAGGCTAGCTATTGTAGTCTCATGGTGACTGCCTGAAAATTAAAAAAATTCTTGGCATTCAGTCTACTTAAATTGGCAGTGGAGTCGTCTGCAGATGCTTTTAAAAAAAACTTTCAATTTGTGGAGAATATAGCAGATTATTATTATAATGTCAGCTTTACAACTATGTTTCAGAGTTGTTTCCGGAACCAAGTTGCTTTCGACAAATACAATTGCAGTTTGGTTATTGTGTGGAAAACATGGAGTTGTCTTCTTCACAAAGCATGATAGACACCTGATAGGTCTATTGTAGTGGGTTTAAACTATTGATACCCACCCTTACAGTAGTATTCCACTCTTACAGAGTTTCTATCTTGTATGTTTCCATTTCCGCACCGGTGAAATTCATTTTTGAAAGTTTGATTTCTAACATCATTACTGTTTATGGTACAAGAGTTTCTACCATGGCATAGTGACTCCACAAACTGGTAATATAACTTGTCACTGCTGATCAGGTGAAATGCACATGGTGGAGGTGATGTCAACCCAAGGCAGCTGTATACAAACCCTACTTCAATATCTGTGATTTGTATTATTTCATTTGATGGACACCACAGAGTGTCGGTACGGAATGGAGCATCAAGGTAACAGGCATTTGCATGCTTGCTGTGGGCCGCTGTCTGGGTGAGAACTGCAAACATACCAAAATTAAAATTTCATTCATTCAAATAATGCGAACAACAGTCACTCCCTTCGAGTATGGAATATCCATTCACTAGCATACAAAACAACTATGTATTAGTTGTCCTCTCTTTTCTAACAAAACAAAATAAATAATTGCAGTTGCCCTCTCTTAGCTCATAACTTTTTTTTATCAGAGCATAGTCGTCTACTGTAATGATCATCATTAAAAACTGTTTTTTTTTAAATGGAGTTGTTTTACAAATGAAAAGATAATCAAAAAACCTTGCAGTTTCTTTCCTGCAAAGTCTGAGAGTCACTAAAATGTTCAAGTGCACAAAGATCTTCGTAATTTTTAGATTTTCCATGTATTGGCACTTTCTTTTGCTAATGAAAATCACAGAGTTATAACAGAGCAGATGAAAAATTAAAATAAACTGAAACAAACTTATTCGTTATGCTCTACAAACTGGTATTTTTTTTGTTGTTTAGAGAAACCAAATTTTTGTTGTTGTTGAGCAGTTCTCCCAGTTTGCTGAGCTAGTAAACTGTGAAATGTCGAAAATGGATTATTACAAACTGATGGTAATGTGTACGCATTGCTCAAATGATGACATTAAATATCTACTAAATACCATTAACATAAGCAATAAATAATTCCACGATCACTTGCACAGGATATGAAAGAGACAAGTGTTTCAGTTAGCGCATGCCAACTTTCATAGAATCCTGAAAACAAAATATTATTCAATTTTAATAACAATTTAGCTGACTGAGAACAAAAAATTGTGGATGCCAAGCGGCATGCATGCTGCCAGCATGAAAGGCGAGGCACCGCATTCCAATGTTTGATAAAAATCCACAATCTAGAGAGGGCTATTTCAACCCCCACCACCCAGTTCAAAAAGCTATTGATGATTATTAATACATGAAAATCTAATAGCCATAAAGGGTTGCTTAGGTTTTGGTGCCAAATTTCTGACAAGTGGTGACAGTTTTTGGCTGGCATCAAACTACAGTAGCGATAGCATCCTGTGATACTTTCCATGGTAAATAGTTTATGTATCCAACAGAGAAATCTGAGTTGCACGCATCTGTGAGAGTTATCGCCTGGTGCAATCAGATAGAGATAGGAAAGTTAGGCAAAGAGTACCACAGATTACGGAATAGAACTGGTGGTTGGTAGAAATATTTAGAAGTGTACACTCAGTCAACAGGGTCAAGCTTTTCTGTTCAAAAGGATTAACTTTGGGCACAAGATCGTTGACTCCTTTTACGTAACAAATCCTCTACTTTCATAGATTATCTAATAGTTGCACAAGTTATCAGGGCATGAGCCTGAAACTCGCAAAGTTTTGTTGAGAAGAAAAAACACTTGAATAATACTAACAAATTACACCTAGTTTAAATAATGTTTTCTTGTTGCCTTGGGGCTTGGATTGTAGACAATAAACATACAGTACTAAAAAGGTTAGAGAAAAAATACAGCTTTTATAGAAAGAAGTGTAACTAAAAGGTTTGCAAGTCTTTAGCGCTAGTCAAAAGCATTTCAACAAATGGGGAAAAATTATCATATGTTTGGCGGGGGTTTGAACCCGAGCCTTTACACCGATACCACCCCACCCAGCGGCCAGTCATATTAACCATTACACCAACCAGGCTTCCCAGATAAGTTACAGATATAAACTAGTAGCTAACACAGATATCAGGGTTGCTTAGTAATACTTTTCAACTCTAACAAAATGGTAGAGCATGCATTTGAAAAACAAAACCTTACCTTGTGGAGTAGCCAGTAAAGTTAGTAGAACTACTAGTAGCATTGCTAGTAGAAGACCTGCCATTACTTCTTCTATGCCTGATTAAGAATATAAACTGCTACATGTATATTCACTGCTTCTAATGATGCAAGAAATGAATGCGCTTGTACACGTTATAGTCCATATATAACAATGTGTCATTTGCTACGCAGTACTTGATTGCATTTCCAGCGTGACATTAGATCACAGGCTATGAAGTGATTAGTATATCAGCTGTGAAATCAACTTGTTGGTCACATGATGTGAATAATTGGCAAAGAAAAGAGCTACTTCCATTATCGATAGTTTGGTTATCAATGCCTGTTTTTACTCCCTTCCGCTCTTCAATTGCGACACTTGTTATCTGTTAGATATCTACAAAAACTTGCAAAACAAGAATGTGTAAAACCCTTCAAGACGCATCAAGCTTTTTATGTGCCTAGCAAAAAGAGTTTCAAGTTTTTGCGCACTTACGAAAAAAAAGGTAAACGATTTGTTGTTGTTCCAGCCACTCACTTTTGATGATGAGGATTTTTGGCAATAAAACAAGCTGGCTGAAAATTTTAAAAACTTCACTGACAAGAAAACAAAGCTTTGAAATTCTTATCAGGCGATGTAAAAAATTGCTCTTTTGGTGTACTTGAATAACAATTTCGACTTCACAGAATGATGAAGCTTTTTAATCTATACAACATGGTGAAATAACGAGAACTAAATTGAAGTGACCCTATCGGTTACATCAAATGGGTGTTTTTGATTAGAAGATGTAAACAGCTGACCTGTGATGCAACTGAGAGAACAATTCACCTATTGTGGGAGCTCACTAAATGATGTAAACATGGTTGAAGTCCTGTAATCAAAATGTAACCACAAGTACGCACTCACTCCAGTCTCTGAGTCAGTCAGTCAAGCTATTCATAGTGCAATAGATCCGTGATTCAGCATACAGCTATTGTCTTCCCTTTCTTCCCCCTTTAGTTTGTTTCTTTGATAGTAAATAACTTATTCGAATGTAGATGGATCTACTGAATACAATGTTATGCACTATTCAAGAACATTAAGAAATTGTCATAGAATCGATATTGAAAAAGTTTAGATGATGCAGAAATGTCAAAAAACATATCTGGTATACAAGTATACGTACATTAATTATAAAACAATTTGCGTACTGGACTAGAGTCAGCGCTGTTGCTTCTGCTAAGATGTAACATTTCAGTATTTGACACCTGCATACATTCCATAAGCTGCCAAAAAGTCATGCGATGTTTCAGATTTTACACTTCTATGGAGCCTCAATCGTGAACTTGTCATAATAATAATAATTACAATTTTTGACGCTGGATAGGACAAGCTACTCACATATATGCCAAACTAACTGCTCTTACATCTACCGAAACATTATATACTTGACTGATTAGCTACTTTGTGATGTTACAGTGACTTCTAGGGTGTTGTGTGATTCATGGGCTAGTACTGATAGAGGTCTTTGTATTGTGATAAGACGACAAATATGCTGTTATTACCCATCTGTGACTAGGCACTATAATAGATAAGGCGCTATGTCCGTAAGCAGCAATTACCGGAGGCATAATTATCTCCTCAGCATCTCCAAAGGTAATAGCTTTTCTGTAGAATCTAACGCAAGTGTCCTGTACGCAGGTTAAAGGTACAGATCAAGACCTAGAAACGATCTCGGATCAAATAAATGAAAGGAATTAATTGTTTCCCTAAAATGCAAATCACAAATTGCAATAAAATTATTTCCTGTAGAAAAGACAACTCCAAATGCAGTGGTTATCGTAATAATAAATATTATTGTTTCCATCGGAAAATATAGATACTACTGGAAATGATAGAGCTGTAGAAGTATAAATCTGACCAGCACAACATCAATTTTAGTCTGACAACCACGAGCAAGTATTTCAAGTTTTTTTTTACAGAATTTTATCAAGCAGGTTAATAAAAAAATAGTGAGATTTCTTACAATGAAAACTATGCCCAATGTTTTATAGCATTATCGCAATCTGCTAGCTGTTTATCCAACATAATGACCTCATAAAAAATTTCTTATTTGTCAAATTACGCCGCAATCATAAAAAATTTGTTGTCATCCTGATTTTGTAATTGTTGCTCCGTAAAACAATAAAGAAAAGTAGTAAGATAGGAGCAGATAAATATATGGGTCAAATATATGGGTCGACTCTGAATCTGGATACAGATGAAACGTGTTCATAAAACTTCTTACTGATTACAAGATAAAAATAAAGTTATCAGCAGAAAATAAATCATTAACCATAATTTATGATGTGGAGTCTGGTGCTTTCTATAAAAAGTCATGGAGATGCCATGTATGAGACTCACAGTAACACTCATTAGCCCTGACCTTATAAAGGGCTGCCTCAACGAAAGGTGAAGTTTTGAAAGGTATAATGTCAGATACATGTAGATGCCAAATATGAGACTCGTTCCGTGTTATAACATTTATTAGCTCTGACCTAATGAAGTGATACCATGAAGACAAGTGAGGTAGGGCTTTTGATTCTCAGATCATCTACATAATCTTGTGATTACGATAATTGGCGGAAGCCAAAATAAGTTTAAAAGGTAGCAATATCCTAAATTCCTTATATGTGCGACTAAAATTGATTGTATGTGTGTCCAGCCTAATTAAAGAAAAAGACTTTGACAATAGAGGTTTGGCTGTTAAATTTGCCAATAGAGCAAACTTAAGAGCTTAAATTTGCCCCCTTGAAGAAGATCGTAGACATTAAAGTGTGATTTATAATGAAACACAAAAGAAACATGTGTGTGTGTGTGAAAAGATAAACTCAAACCTACTGAAAGAAAGTATCAATATGATCATATATGTTTCACTTTTTTATTTGCTTTTTACTCTTTTCAATGCGTATTTTATCTTAAATTATTTTCAGTTTATTGCCATAAATACATTTCAGTTTTGTTTAGCTTCACTTACTCCGTAAATTTGTTTTGGTGGAGCTTGTAACTACCAAAGAGAATATAACTCCTAGCTAAGGTACTAAAATGGTCGTCAAACTTCTTTTCATCCTTGACCCTAGTTTGTTATGAAATGAGTGGAATGCGTTCAGCAGATTAGTGTCACTAAATCCATCAGTTTTATATATGCTTACTGGTATCTGTTAGGAAGAGACGAATTGACTATTTTAATCCCTTCTGAGATGCTGTGTCGCAGAGGAAGTAAAAGATAAATAAATGCTATATAGCTCTCTAGTAAAGTTTGATAAAAACATGATAATGATCAGAAAAAAATTAATATACATTATTGGCTGGACCATTCACAAAGTTCTTTTTAAAGTTTTCAATAACTTGAAACACTTTTTTGTTAAAATATATTTATGATTATTTCTATGCTGATTGATGGCTTCACCAATTATTAGAAGACAATTAGTTGGTTTGAATGTTGAATCAGTAATAGTTGCTAAAAACGAAGATTATGATAGCTTGTAGAACTATTTGTATATTAATTATATCAATCGAGACAAAACACAAAAACTGTTAGAGTGTGTACACAACTCTTGATGAAAATATAACACATAAGTACTGTATTCAACTGTAGATGAAAGTTATATTCTGGTTAAAACTTGCAATGAATAGCCGCACTTCCAGCTAGCCTAAGTTTTAGGCCAGCATTTGAAGCGTCATGTGTATTTTGCTTGGAATATGCTGTGCGATTTTTATTAGGAGTTGTATGCACCTTGTTATCTTGAATTTTATTGAATGATTGGTTGAGTGGTCCGGGTTTTTGTGTTAGTTTGACGCAAACCAACAAAAAAAGTGCGCCCACTAAACCAATCATTCAATGAAATCCAATTGAAAGTTGCCGAGATAACAAGGGGGCATGCAACTCACGATAGCATATTCCAAGCAAAATACCCATAATACCTCAAATTTTTGCCTAGGACTTGGGCTAACTTTCTGCTGGATACATCAAAAGCTGACTCATTGCTATGTGTGAACCCAATTAACTCCAGTACAAAATTACTGTATGATTGCACAATGCACCACATCCTGTTAGATGCAGCACTGAGATGTTTCACTACCCTGATCATATGATAATGTGAGGTACCAAATAGTGAGAAGTTTGTGGCCTGCGACTACATTCAGCCACAGCAAATGGTTTCCACACAAGCGATTGTTCTTGTGTTGACAGAGACGCCATTAACTGACATGGTAGAACAACTGCCAACAAATGCATTGCTTAAATCAGTAAACCGCTGAGCAGTTTGGCTTAATGTGTCCTTGCGCAGATTTGTAAGAGAATGAGATAACCATAAACTGTGTCAAAAAAGTTCTTGAAAGCAAATCAATATGAGTTGTCACACCATGGTTAAAATCATCAGTAATGGGAGGACAACTTCAAATGTTACTTGTAAACGTAACTCTGTTTATCACCTGGTAGGTGTAAATTGACAAATGTATAAATAACCTATTGTAACATACACTATGTAAGAATATGACATGCCATATATGTATACTATGCTAATCAAGAGCCTTAACAACTACTCCAGCCGAATATACTTACAGCAGATGAATTTTCGTATTTGACATATTTTGTATCAAAAATAAATGCTCGTCAATGGAAATTTTTTTTTGTAAAAAAGCATTCTACATTCATAAATACAAGTAGCACTGTGTTTCAACTTACAGCTTGGATGCAGCAGATGGTCTTAAATTCAAAATTTAGAAAGTAGATTCTCAGATTCAATAGTTTTTATGTTTAAATGAATGCTTTGAGTTAAGCTTATTTCATGGGGCATTTTTAGTTCAATCCAGGGCCAACATATGGGGCTGCTTCAACCTGATCCAGGAATAAAAATTGATACAAGAAGGAAAGTGTTTTGTTTAATTGAATTAGAGGTGATATTTTCAAGTTCTTTATTGGAAAAAGACGAACAAAACAACATTGAATGATGAAAGAGTTGTCCTCTTTGGAATAGTTTAAAGCATCCTGTTGTGCTTGAAATAAAATTCCCGATAAACGACTTGAAAATTATCGCTATTTTAACTGAACGAGTATGCGAGTGAAGCGAGTTTGCAGAGGTGGCACAAGTGCAAAATTCAAAACCATGTATTGTAGCGAGGAATGATTTGTTTACAAATAATAAGAAAATGCACTTCATAGTAAATGCAATAAGTAAAAGGTTCCAAAGTAGCAGCGCTGCCTGTTCAATAGGGGCAACTAGTAAAACCATTGCAGAGCATTGGCTTTTGAAAGGTTATGATGTCCCCGTGGCTCACTAAAAAACCTTTGCTTCAGCGTAATCACTGTGGACTGTGACTGAAGAAAGTCGAGATGGCGTTGAAGTTTGTATCAGAGAGAAAGGTCTGGACATTGACAGTAGCAATGATTAGATGTAAGAATATGAAGTAATCACTCAGGTACATGTATATGTAGTATAAGCCAGAACTGTATAGAGACAGTGGACAGTGGTCAACATTGATCAAGACCATAGACATATAGATAAAAGAATAGTTCAACAAAATGGGGTTAAGGGTATTTCCTGTTCGTCAGGGTGGTGCGGGAGTATATAATACACACAATAGCGCTCTAATGATGCTAAATCTTATTGTCTTTAGTATAGAGGTGTAGCTCTTCCCCTCCCGAGTATAGAGGTGTAGCTCTTCCCCTCCCGAGTATAGAGGTGTAGCTCCTCCCCTCCCGAGTATAGAGGTGTAGCTCCTCCCCTCTTTAGTATAGAGGTGTAGCTCCTCCCCTCTTTAGTATAGAGGTGTAGGCCCTCCCCTCTTTAGTATAGAGGTGTAGGCCCTTCCCCTCTTTAGTATAGAGGTGTAGGCCCTTCCCCTCTTTAGTATAGAGGTGTAGGCCCTTCCCCTCTTTAGTATAGAGGTGTAACCCCTCCCCTCTTTAGTATAGAGGTGTAGCTCCTCCCCTCTTTAGTATAGAGGTGTAGCTCCTCTCCTCTTTAGTATAGAGGTGTAGCTCCTCTCCTCTTTAGTATAGAGGTGTAGCTCCTCTCCTCTTTAGTATAGAGGTGTAGCTCCTCCCCTCTTTAGTATAGAGGTGTAGGCCCTCCCCTCTTTAGTATAGAGGTGTAGGCCCTCCCCTCTTAAGTATAGAGGTGTAGCTCTTCCCCTCCCGAGTATAGAGGTGTAGCTCTTCCCCTCCCGAGTATAGAGGTGTAGCTCCTCCCCTCTTTAGTATAGAGGTGTAGCCCCTCCCCTCTTTAGTATAGAGGTGTAGGCCCCCCCTCTTTAGTATAGAGGTGTAGGCCCCCCCTCTTTAGTATAGAGGTGTAGCCCCTCCCCTCTTTAGTATAGAGGTGTAGGCCCCCCCTCTTTAGTATAGAGGTGTAACCCCTCCCCTCTTTCAATAAAAAGAAAAACATGTGCAAATAAAAAACCTTTTGGTTTAATGAAATTGCAGGTAATAAAACCTTTTGGTTTAATGAAATTGCAGATAATAAAACCGTATTTATGTAAATCTTATTGGTGTACTGAGTGGTCAATGAAGAAATATGAATACAAAAAATAACATTGTTTTAAAATTATGGTGGCTCATAACGAAACTGAGCAGATTTTCCATTGGAAATAATTAGGTCATTGTGGTAAAATAGCCTCAGAAGCTATGCTTAAAAACGGGCATGTTGATTGTAATACATAAATTGTCGGCTTTAGAAGTTGCGGGATACGTGCAATAAAACTGTATTTCCTGTCTAACAATCATAAATTTAGCAAAGCGTATATTTCTTTAGCAAATAATTCAGATTGTTTAGAAATAGTTTAGATAATTTAGAAAATTGCAAGCCATATGAACTCTTTAGAAAGAGTATTAACTATTTAAAAACTGTATGAACTATTTTTAAACAGTATGAACTGTTTTAAAATAATCTAAACCATTTTGAAACAGTTGCAAAGCACATGGATTTCGAACCAAAGCGATCGCCGTAATTTCCTTTATAACCTCTATGCAACTTTACCAACACAGACCTAGATCAATAGACATAGAGCAAATCAATTAACTGTATCAAACTGAAGTTGAATATAATCTCTAAAATTATTTTTTTATAATCATATTAGATTGTATATATTTTACAAAATATTATAAAACAAGTAATATTTAATAAATACAAACAATTTTTTTATCAATTCAAAAAAACTACAACTAGGTGTTTAGTAAAAGCATCATCAATCGTAAATAGTCTGGAGATCTATAACCAACAGAGGGAGTCAGCAAATCGGCTCGGAATTTTCAAAGCGTATAAACAACTTCACAAAGCGTTCAGAAGATTTGCAAAACCTCATACTAATTCAAAAGCGTTCAAACGGCTTAAAAATCGTTCAGACGGTTTACAAGCAAAACACAAAGTCACCATACCAAATCCTATTTATTGCACTTTTGTTCTGCAGAGTAAATATGGTAACCAGAAAATAGATTTGTTATATATTTAGTCAAGGAAAGTCAGAAGTTTGATAGAATTTGGCTCAAAAATATTTATATTAAACAATTTTTCAAAGATAATATTTATTTTTATATGTTAATCATTGTAAAAACAAAACTGGAACCAAAAGAAGGTGCATCGTTGCAGTACAAAAACTCGACTAAGCTTACACCTCTAGGACACTATTTACAATGTTGCTCACACCGTTCAAATGTGAACACTGGTTTGCAGCAAAACACCAGCTGTTCAGATAGGTTTGCATCAATTATATATTGTCTCGAAACTGGAACAGGAACCAAGGTGCTTTAATTGGAATATGGAGGGGATTCGGTATCTGAACGATCTTCTAAACAGAACAGGTACTTTGGTGTGGGCAAGTACCAAACCGTAGCGGTTATGATTTTTCAGTGGTATTTCACAGGGTACTAGCGGAAACCGGGTCTAGGCCCCTACCTCTACTCATTGAAATACAGTGTTTCATGCCTCTAAGTCTATGATCAAGACAGCCTGGTATGGTGGCATTTAGCTTTTTGGTGAAATAGAGGATATAACTCCACATATATGGTTATTATCAATTATTTTATATTAATTCTAAGCTTCTTATTATTAAAAAAAGCAAATCTTTCATATTTTCAGTTTATTTATAGTATTATTATTATTGATCATGATTATATTATTTATTATTATTGTTAATTCTATTTAATGTGGCAAAGTGGTCATGTCCCACAGATGTCTTGTTTTACATACCGTTATATCACGTGTAACCGAATAAAAATTATAGTATAATACTGCTGCAACTGCTGTGATAACGGCCTGGTATGATATCCTAAGGATACACGATATTATTACAAACAGACTGTTATCAATAAACTTGAATGGAATTATTTTTTCTTTCACTTGTTGGTCAGTTTGGCACGAATTACTGGGCGTATTGTCTCGATACTTTCTCCTCAAACTTTTCAGGCCCGTACAGTTTGGTACCATTGACAATACATAACATATATCAAGGCTTTATGCTGCGATGTTGCCTCGACAAAAGACCGAATTGACAAGTCGCCGGTTTAATGCAACATCTGTATCCTTGTATACTAAATATTGCATTATTTTATTAACTTTTACTATTATACTAAATAAATTATCACAATATTTATTTATTATTTGAAGTTCAGATAAACTGCTGCATATATTTCAAAGTTCCATTTCACCAGAAGTTTAGTAGGCATTATATTGGCAGAGACATCAAATATAGCATATAAGAATGGTTCAAACTTTCGGTATTTGTAAAAAAAAATGAAAGCATGAGTTTGTCGCTGTATAAAAAATCACAATCGCATTGAGTCAACCATATTGGTGCGGTAACTGGTCTTTGTGGAATGGCGGAACCAGTTACCGCTATTTGTGACGTATGCAAGTGATTGACCCATAGAGATAAAACACTGGCGCTCGTGTTTCAGAACACACAAATGCGAAACCGTTTGACACACCCCTTTTTATGGGTGCTGCCATTTTGAAAAATCACTTTGACTGCATAGCAACCAATAACAAAATGGAGAAAATCATCAGTAAAACAGTTTATCAGACTTTTGATACACTCAGGCCAGTAACATAAACTTTTAGGTAATCAAATAATCCTTAAATTATTAAACAGGGATATTTTATGGGCATTTTTACTGACTGACACTTCACATTTAGAGCTGAAAATGGCATACAATAAAGCCCATGCGGCGATAGTGTAGGAGCACATTGCAGTTTGTAAGCCAGCAAAACTTGTATTTATTTTCAATTATACAGAAACATGTGATACTGGCAGCGACTGTATAATGCATTTACAATGATATGAAAAATAAAGCTCTTAACCACTATGGCACTGCGAGGATTTGTGTTTTTTTAGTCTGTGGATGGCCGATCTATTACGCATGACTTTTAGCATTGATCCGCTGAAACTGTTTCCATCTGTTACGGCTGGGTCAGATTTAGGAAGATTTTCAGCAGATCTTTAGGAGTTCACCTGCTGGCATCACACATGCTGCCGCAGTCGCTAGATGTTTTTTGACAATGTCGCTATCTTGGTTTTCTACACCAATCGAGGAATAAGATGGCACTCGCAAACAACACTGTTCATGCAGTTACACAGGTATTTAGATTAATAATGCAACTAAATGCAGACTCAATTAGCATGGCAAACATTAGTATTGGAAGTGGTGGAATTCGGTGAATGCTGGTGTGTAAGCACTTACGCCAGGAGTTGCCCTTCCTTACCTTTCGGACTAGATGTATCTGGATGCCTAGCAACAGAGTGACAGCCTGCGTTCCTACCGATACTGGAGACAACCTAGCCAAGTACAGTAAAAGACCTCGCACTAGGAATCGTTCCGGTGACCATCTGACACTAATTAACTATGATCGTTGTTATTGCATGGCTTGTAATGCGAACGCTAATTCTGTATATATTTGTATGTCTATGTCTGGGGCTTTTGGAAACAACTTGTGTGCGCTTATTTCTGTCAGTTAGGCATGTTTAAATTAGCCAATCATATGTTATTATTTTTATCCAATTATATGTAGAGAATTTCAACTGTGTTTTTTGCATAACTTTTCTGTAAGTACTAGGGCAAATCGCCCAAACCCTTAGAGCTCTCGAGTAGTTGTGTTTGAGTAGAATTGCTGTAAACAAATGTAACGTTGTAATTCCTCGCCATCAGAAGCTGAAAGTTAAAGTCGTTTTGTCAAACGTGCCAGGATTGTTATACGCTTTGAAACACCTCTCACTGTTGTAAGTTTTGTATCTTGTTAGAAGAATATAATTATTATTGTCAACTATAACTCTCCTTGTGCTGAACACTTGTGAAGTAGAAGAACACTTGTTAAATAATTAAACACTTAAAGATTAACTACACACTTCGTAATTGTTACAAGTTCTGCATAATTCGTTTGGTGAAACAAATTGCTGAAGTTAACGTTGTTGAAAGTTTATCAATTGCTGAAATCTATACACGTGTTGAGTAAGCACAATTGATAGTGGAAACGGATCTGGCTGTGTTGCGTAACAGATCTCCGTATTGTGTAGAGAAAGTCTCCCGTATTGAGAGTGTGGTTAATCGATTGATTAAATACCGTATACGGCAGAACTATACCACCGGTTGGTAGACGCTGTATCACGGGTTTGTGCCTTGATCACTAGACGGCTCGCTACCATTTGCCCTAGTGCTCAATAGCTTAGGAAGATTAGAGTAAACAATGGCCCGGTGAAGGTGTTGAATAACTAATTCATACAAATCCTTTACAGTATTACTTGTTTAGCGTTTTCAGCGGCTATAGTAGCGGAAAATTTGATTGGATGAAAAAGCGGTTGCTTTTCCTAATCGAATCCCATGAAGATAACCAGGCTTGGCACATTGAGTTGATCCTAACTTATCGGCTTCCTTTTTATTTACCATAGAATTGTTTCGACCACATAGTAGAAAATGGACAAGTTTTTTATAGATATATTTGACTGGTGTTTAATTGTAAGTTATCTCCAAAAGTGATGATGTTGGATTTAGATGAAGTGGTGGAAACTTTTCGATCTTTATACTTTTATTTATATGTCACAAGTTGAGTATACTGGCAAGCGTATTCTGCCAAGCAGGAAAAGTTCGAACTAAAAGGATCTTTCAGAACAAATGCGCAGTCGAGCGTTTTAATTTTATCGTAATTCCATGGTTTTGGTCCAAGTCTTATTAACCTCTTCCTTGTCATAGACACCTCAAGTGGAATGTTTTCTTTCTCATCCAGATATGGTTCAAATTTTGGTAGTTTGTCTGGTCTGATAGCATCATCCGTAACCATAGGATTGAGTGAGAAGTTGAACTGTGAACAAAACAAAAAACTAGAAAATAGTAGAGTTTTTATTTAATGGAATATGCAATAGAAAAAATTATCCTTTAAATGTGAACCAGCCAAGTACTATTAATAATGAATAATTGAAACCCTGAAGTCTGAAGATAACTCTCTGACACTTCACAGCACAACTCGTTGATTTTTACCAACTGATGTTAAATAATTATTTATTAATTTTTACCTTAGTGCTGCAAATCCTCCTAGTAGTTGTAGTAGATGTTGTTCCTTTAGACGATGTTGCTGGAGTGAATGATTTTTTGTGTAAAAGAAATGCTTCTTAAAGAATCAAAGTTGCACCAATTGACCCAAGCTTACAACCAATGAGAATGCATACGCGAAAAAAACGCTTTACAACAGGGGTGGGAGAAGTGCGGCTCTCGAGCCACATGCGGCTCTTTGCAATTCCAGTGCGACTATTTTAAATATGAAGTTTTTCACACACTGATCAATGATAGTTTACCTTATTTAGATAGCATATAACAACATTCGACCAGCGGCTTATAAAAACGATTTTTGTGCAAAACACACTCTCAGCTACTTTGATAGCTAGAATAAAACTTGGAGTTGCCTGCTCACTAGAGAGCCTGATTATAAGAAAATTATGGACAAGTATAAACAATCTCATAGCTCACATTGAAGTGACCATGTTGTAATATAGTTTTATGGTTCTAACCATTTGGGGTGTCTATATTTTGTGTTTCTATATTTAGGCTGTTTTGGTAGAATGCAAGAACATTATTATGCTGTAATAATTAATAACATAATATTATCTAAATGAAAGTATATTAATTAATATCTCTATCTGACACTTTAATACACGAGGCTCTTGAAAATAGCATAATATTTAAATTTGGCGCTTCTATAAAAATGTTTTCCCACCCCTGCTTTACAATTTATAACAATTTCTACTTGACTAAAAGATTTTCTCACCCGAAAATCCCATTATATTATATAAGGTTTACGTTCGAACGGAAAAGATTTTCTTCTCGTGAATGAAAAATTTTTTTTTGCCGCAAAAATCACTTTATAATATATAAAGTTTTCGCGCAAATGAAAAAATTTTCTTTGTGCAAAAATACCTTTATAAAATATGACATCTTCATGTGAATGAAAAAAATGTCTTTGCGCGAAATTTGCTTTATAATATATATTGTGTTCACGCTAATAGAAAGAATTTTCTTCGCGAAAAAATCCCTATAAAACAGATAAGATTTTCGAGAAAATGGAAAAAATTTTCTTCATCTGAAAATCTTGTTTATTATAAAATCATTTTTGCGCAAAATAACTTGCTCACTTTCTTATATGCTGTAAAGCGTTTTTTTTTCGAGAGAGACTTGTCGTTGTTTTTTAGGTCAACCGGTGCAACTTTAGCTGTTTAAGAACCACTGTTTTGACACAGAAAGCATTCGCTCCAACAACGGCGACTGAAGGAACAGCATTCCTGCAGTTACCAGGAGGACTTGCAGCATTAAGGTGAGAAACAATCAGTAATTATTCAACACTTGTTGAAAAATTCCTCTAGCTGCGCTCTAAGAAATATATACTCCTAGAACCTATCCAGTTTGCTCTCAAAACTGCAAAGTCTTTGTCATTGAAAAAATTACCCTTTGGACAGAGAGGTAACAACCGGGATCTAATTAATTATCATCTCCTGTATTTACGTACTATGTTTAGACTTCGCGAAAGGTATTTTTTTCCTAAGCAGTTACAATGATTTGACATCTTTGCAATCAGAAGTCATCTAGTCTTCACTTATCCAAAGATTACTAAGGTTTCAATGTTATGTAAGTTTTTAAAACTATCTGTATATAGTTTGGTAATAGATATTATTTATGTAGTCGTAAATCATAAACATAAACTTTACTAACTCGTTTTATTATCTTTTACTTTAGGTTGTCAATGAGATTTAGCTTCTTCTATACTTTGATGGGTATCAATTTATATTCAAACAACTATAAACAATATTCACGTGGACCAAGCTTATACGTCCAGGGAAAACCGATTGGAAAACTAAACAATTAGCGCTAAAAAAATTTGTGATTTATCGTAATCGACATAAAGTTTTTAACCCGTTTTCAAACAAATCAAGTTTTACACAAGTCCTTTCTTGATACGCTGTACAAAAGCACTCAATCATATGCAATCATCGATATGCATGTACAATGTAAATGTTCTAGAAGGCGCACTTATTGGTGGTTGTTTGACACCAAAGACTGGGAAAAGAACGATATCAAAAATGTTGACGATGATAGTGACAAAAATTCGGAGAGAATGATGCGTTGATTGGAAGAGTCTAAAAAGCAAGTATCCAACATGGCAGTTAGGTGTAGAAATGTTGTATCGATTGAGAGACTCTGGGAAATATGATCCGGAATCTGACAGAATAAAACTCAAAGGGAGATGGCTTAGCATTAAGCTTTCAAAAAACTTGTTGTAAAATGCACTAATCAATAAAGACTTGATAAGATCAACAAAAGATAACTGCAGCAGATTAAAAAGTCTGCTCACCACTCAAAGAATCATAACTGTCAGGAGATCCTCGTGAAAAACCTTTTTTAGCTACTACCGTGTTAGCTCAAACTTGTCTTTTTTATACTATGTACAAGTTACTGGAGCTTTTTGTTTAGTTTCAATGTTGAGAAGCCTATACTTATTGCTAGTGCTTGTTAATGCAATATTGTGAGAGATTTTGTATGATAGCCTGGTAGCGGAGAGTCTGCTGAATGTCATGATTGTGTTGCTGGAGAGAATATTAGAAGTGATAATTTCAAAGTGAGCATCCATTTGGCCACAAGTCTTTTTCTGAGAGTCTTGGCTAAAACTCGCTGTTGGTCCATAGTCTGGTTCTAAGAGTTGATGATAATGTAAAGTTTGAGTTGAACTTGTTTTTGCACTCTCTTGTAGACTAGTCTTTTTTCATAATGCTCGTCATTATTCCTGTCAGTTGGTTCAGTCCAATCTCTTTACATTGATTAGCTCGAAACTCTTCATTTTCATCTTTGGTTACAAGGAGGAGGAGTGATTCATGAAACAATGACATGGATTTGGTATTGTCACAATCGTGTTTGATGTTGTCATGGTAGTTGAGCTGTTGTCTTGGATATTGTTCTTTTTCGGTATCATCAAAGAAAGAGAGAAAGTCATGATGTTAGGTAACATCTATCATATTAAAGGCTTGAATGAAGGCTGGAAAAGGTGTAAGTGGGTGTTCTTTCAAAATTAGTAGATTATTGTGTACATCGGGTCGCGAAAAAATTCATCGAGGAAACACCATCATAGCTGTTGGGTGTCGGTAGACTTTGAATTGGTGCTGTTTTGTAATGCTGTTTCGCTGGTGTGGGGTCATAGTATATAGCTGAGAAGCGCTCTTGTGGATGAGGGCGCTCAGGTTGTTGATGTTGACGTCCTGAAAGGGAAATTTGGTGTGTCAGAGAAATGTGTTGTCTTCAAAATTCATCACAACTTTTCTTTTGCAGTTTGAGCCTTCATCATTATTCATAGTCTCATCATTTTGTCGTTACTCTTCCAAAATGACAGCAAGTCGTTTGCTGTGTCGAGAAGTGAGTCATCTTTAACATCCATTGCAACTTTTCTTTTGCAGTTTGAGTCTTTGTCATTATTCATAGTCTCATCATTTTGTCTTAGCTCTTTCAAATCAACAGCATGATGTTTCATCACTTGAGATGGCAGAGTTCTGTTTGGTTGGGTTCTGCATTCTTTTTTTTTCATATGGGAGATGAAGAGGAGAAAAAAATTCCTGGCTCTCTGACTCTCCAATCATCAATTGACTTTCAGCGTCTTGACTCTTCTTTCTAAAAAAGAAAAAAATAAAGATACTTGAGTTGTTAGTTATTATTTAACCATAATTAATTCAAAGATCTCAATTTTCTCAACACCCAAAGACTTCGCATTTTTGAGAGCGAATCGATTAGGTTGTAGGTAACAAACTTCTCCACAGTGCAAGTAGTTGAGTTTTTCAACCAGCGTTAATTAAATATTTATTAGTATTTAGGTTAAGGCTAGATAATGCCTTGAACTAAAGATTGACTTCGCTCCTTGCACTTAGTTATCCTTGCTGTCAGCCCAAAAACAGTTGCACTTGAAAGTATTATATTTTAATAGTGGTTAGAAAAATCATGAAGACTAATACATTTTAAGATTTAATCGAAATTCAACAAAATAATAATATTGAAAAGCAAATTAAATCATTTAAACTTATCATTATCAGAACTTCTAAATTTCTTTTAAAGAAAAGTCATATCAAACACATACAAACATAACTTTTTTATGCTGATAAGTAACTAAAGTAATACCATATTGTAATTTGGTTGCCTGTTAGCTTGTTGGCTATTCCATTCATGGCAGAACACGGTGTACTTTCACACACATATAGATAGTGGAGAAGCCATTACTACTGCTTGCAGTATCGCTCTCTAGTAAGAGTTGATTCTTCTCAACCCAGTACAGCTCTGCATAGCTGTTACCCCAAGTTGAGGTTTGCTGGTAGTGAGATAAGCTTGTTAGTTGTCTGCTGTATTGCAACCGGGTATTCTATTTCTAGTAGCTGTTTGGTAAAGGCACGGCAAAAACCATTACAATATCTGTGAAAGGTGTAAGTGAAGAACATGCTACTGAGACAACGGTTGAAGTTACAGAAAACGGGCAAGAGAAAAATGTGTAACAAAATCATGTTTTCTTACATTGTTGGAGCGCAAAAGGTGAAATTGACATTTCTCCTTCAAGCGGTTCAAAAAGGAAATATTTTTAACTCCCCATCTTTTGACCACCTAACTTTTCATGACATTAAAAGTTTTGATAACCGACTGTTTACTGGTGTAAGCAACAAAAAAAATTTACCTCTGACTGTCATCTGTCTCTGTACTTGGTCATAGTAGGGATATTTTCGCTATAGTTTTTTTTCTGGTTCAAATACAACAAAGCATTAGTCTTCATTGATCACATTTAATTCCTAGCGGAACTGATGCTTCGCTGCATGAAATTCACAAGACTATCTGAGCTTGTTCCAAGAAGGCAGAGTGAGCCCACGGTGGGCCTTACTTGAACATTTTGAATTTAGTTCTTACCTCCTTATGACCACAACAATATTGCTAATTGAATTAATTAATGACAGTGTTAACTTTTGACACTCTATTGATAGCAGAGCGTATATCTGGAAATGGGAGACTGTTGCTACCTGTTAGGAGTAGAGCAGTCCCTCACCTGCCAGCACTCGCTAACTTAATAAAAGCAACTTTGTTTCTGAGTTTTGACATGTATGTAAATCCATCAAAAAACAATATTCCACATTATTTTATACTTTTTGACGTAGGCAGGGAAAGAGGGGGCAGTGGAGGGAGGAGAAAAGTAATTCCCACCATTTTCCTCTGCCATTGGAGTAAGGGAAAGCATCCTCCATGCTCGTCAAAACTCTATCACTGGTAGATGAGTTTCTTTTTCTCATCTCCACTTTTGGAATACACTCAATAGAAATTACTTACTTTCAGACAGGACCAGTGTCTAATGTAGCTTACACATTATTTTGTTTTGCTGGCTTTCATCATGGAAAGTTATTTGTACACTTTGAATGGGGCACAAACCGGCTGTGCATGTTTATTTAAAGTAGCAAAAACAGGCTTGCTGGTCAAACAATTAATTGGTTTAGAACAGAAGAACAAACAGGTGGTGACATACCAAATACGGCTTTTTAACTAATAATATTCTGTCATATTCAAATTAACGGTCTGTAAACCACAGCATTAATGAGTTCAACAAGTGTGGAATGATGAAAGAAATGAGTTCTGACTGACTGTTTCCTTGTGAGAAAAACCAGCCAATTACATGGCAGGCTGACCACAGTGAAATAATTTTATGTACCATCTGAGCCCGGCCTGGTATAATATAAATTAGTAACGTGATTTACTTTGAGATTGCACCCTTAAAATATTTCAGTTTGGACTGAGGGCGTTGGTAGGAACATGTTACTTGAATAGTTGTAGAATTAAATCGCACCCTCTCATTGATTGCGTTGTTTTTTGCATTTTCAGAGCACAATGGTACGTTATACGAAAAATGTACTTTTACGAGAAGACAACTCCAATTTTAAAAAAGCTCCGAAAAAATTGCTTTGAAGTTGCTTGTTGCCGAAAACATATCGAACTATATAAAAATATATTTTTCAAATTTGTTGTTTAATTGGTTCTTATACCATCCTTTATCTATTTTAAATGGATTCAGAAAAAACATGTTATTTTAAGATTGGAAATTAGCCAAAAGACCTGTCAAAGGGTTTAAATTAGCAGTTTGAACTACTGAAAAAGCGACAATAATTTATGTTTTGAAAAAACGGAAGCGCATATATCCTTAGATTCCCTGACCACACAATTTGAAAGTTTTGATAGTTTTAGGATTGCAAAGTAAATGCCAAAGATGGTAGTTTATATACACTACCCTCTTTTAAATCTTTAAAATGAACATAACCAATGGGCTAGGAAACAATATCTCTTGCACCTAGTTTTATCAATTTTGTAAACGAACGCCCAAAACAAAAACTATTAAAGTTCTCAGTCTATTCATATTTTCAGCCAACAAAATCAATTACCATGAAAACGCTAGCAACTCCTGGCTTATGTATATTATCGTCACTCTTCCCATTTCAGTAAAATGCATCAGGTAAGTTATGATTTAACAAAGTGAAGGTATTGCACAGGTGAGACCTGCTCATATTATACTACTTTTATGTGCTTGGTTACAAATGGAGTAGCTAGATCATAGTAAAATGTTTCCCAAATCTCCAAAATCAAAAAAAAATATATCTGGGTCATCAAGTAATGCAATCGCATTGCTGCATCATCTCTACCAACATAATGTAACCTAAAATTAAGCATTTTCAATTAAATCTTTGAGGAAAAATGTTAATTGTTTTAATGAGCACTCGCATAAAATGTATATAGTACTTTTCCAACAGATTTGTTTCTGGTGTGTGCCAGAAACTCAACTTTTAATATTTGTGTTTGAACCAAGTATTTATTTTGCGTGGTTTGTTTAATATTGTGATTTGTGATTTTAGATCATGGGTTTGGGTATTTTATAAACATGGTTATGCATGTTTTGTTTATACAGGGAGTTTGTATTGTGAGTTTGATTGTTGGATTAACATTGTATAGTTATTGGTATAGTTTTATTACAACAAAAAAATTAAGTTATGCGTTTGCATACATATCCACAAGCATATTGTGGGAAAATTGGGTAGTTGCTACCACTGTAACAAGTTGTAGGAGTTGTGTACCCTTACCAGATCGTAGACAAGCCCAGACGAGTACGAACTATTGCTAGCAGAGACCACTGCTAGAGAAGGCAAAGGCTCCGCCTACTAATTTACAGGATTGGACAATGAACGATCTTAGCAATGTTATTGGTTAAATTCATACATGCTTGAGTGAGCCTGTTGTTTTGTATATTGTAGCAGTTTCTTATAAATTGTGATGTTGGAGCCAAAGAGCTCAGAAATAAATAACCCTTATACTTGTAAACATCTCTATATTTACTTGTAATACTTGGAGTTGCAGTAGTCTCTGGCAGGCTTGTATACCTGTCAGGACATTTGGAGCAGATCTTACCCCGTTATGCCAGTATTGACTGGGTAGCTAGGGAATTGTACAGGGCTTGCAGGGCAGGAGTTAAGTCCTTGCACAGCCGGCAGTAGTTGTGTCCAGTAGTGGATGGTGATATCCATTACAATATTCATACATATATTCCTATCCACCTATGTTCATAACCATGTATGTTTATAACCATATTCATCTCCATATCCATGTGAGTATATAAATATGAATTTGACTAATGATTATTTTAAAAAAAATGTATGCAGTAACTATTGTGAAAAAGTTAAAGTTTAAGATAAAGTATTTTTCCCTTTACTAAGCGCTAGTAGCAATATAGGAACAAACCTCTGTCAAAAAAGACCTCCCATATACACAACTTTTTATAGTTAGATCTTTTAGGATTGTTTAAACACCTGTCAAAAATGTATTTGTTAGTTTTTAGATGACTTTTGTTTGTACAATATGTATATACATAGGAAAACAGATCTGCTACCATGTTACATTGTTGATTTTATGTATGAATATTTTTACAGACCTGTTACAGTATAATATTGTAACGGTTTTCCCCGTGTGTTATGGGGAGGAAGACGGTTACTGGTACTGCAAGAGTGCTGTGATTACTGACCTACTCTGTAGCTCGTGGTAGCGATGGCTACAGAGTGTCAAGGCAGTATGGTCTCTCTGATACGGAGAGTACTGGATGCTGCTAGCTAGCAGACACGACTAATTTTGACAACCGGCCAAACGGATTTTCCAAGTTTGACAGGGTCGCAGTACTTTATTCTACTTGCTACTGAAACAAAACGCATAGAACTGAATACTAAATATGAGTAGTAATATATGAGCAGATCTCCCTACCAAGTGTTTTTTTGTGGATTTGACTCCGGAGTTGATGCAATGGGTTACGGCGTTGAATAGAGTCGCCGAGTTAATATTGTATGGCATTTAAGTGGCACTTAAGTGGCATTTAAGTGGCATTTAAGTTTTGATAACTTCTTTACTTAATTTGAACTCATATGGCATTTAAGTTTTGATAATTTTTTTACATAATTCTAGCTCATATGGCATCTAAATTTTGAACACTCCTGTACATATACATAGCTATATACATATTTATGTTCATATTCATGTCTACATCGAATAAAAATGAAGCATTCTATGATTGTATAAATTTATTACATAATAAGTATATATTAAATATCATGAACTTGAAACAGTTCCAATATCATTTCGAATAAAAAAAATGGTTGATGATGGATGTTCATCCGTTTGTATGTATCTACATATATCTGATTGAAAATGATATAATAATTAATTAGTCCATTGTATTTTAATTAATTTTTGAGTGAGGGCTTTATCCCACACCCTTCTTTGAATTTTCTTTGAGTAATCATTAATACTGACAGTTTTTGATACTTTTACAACTGTTTCAAAATTGTTTTTAGTCATGAGCTTAAATACTTCTACTGGATTGTCAACGTATTTATGTGTAGTGTATGGCCGGTATTGTACCAGTGAAAGTTCTCCATATAAAGAAGCTACAGTTAGCAAATGCTGTGTCATACATATCACTATAGCTTGTTATGTCAAGCGATTTCTGGCCTTTTCGTCAACGATGACATTTTCTTTAATGTAATTATGATATATCTCCGGGAGGAAGTCCTTTACTCTACATGCTTTCGAACTCATAATGAACTAAAATAAAAAATTATGTATTAGTATAGGATGATTAAACAGTGTTGTAAAATAATTACATTTTAACTTCTATTAAATAGTGTTTTTATTAATTCTTACCTTATCACCAAGAGATCAGCTGTACTAGTTGATGCTCCGGAGGTTATTGCTGGAGAGAAAGACTTCTATGCAGAGAGAGCTGTTCTTATAAACTATAAGCCACACCTACTCATTTAGCTTATAACCACTAAAAACACTCACGGGAAAACTCTATCATAATAGTGTTATTCGCGTGAAATATTCCTGTTTTATTCGCGTGAAGATAATTATTTTATTCCCGCGAAAGAATTATTTGTCTTTTCACATGAAAATATGTTTTTTTAGTATTTTTTTGATCCGTGTGAAAAAAATGTTTGCATTCGCGTGAGAAAATAGACTTTTATTTACTGTTATTCGCTTGAAAAATTGAATTGTTTTTCAGGTTTTATTCGCATGAAAATAGTTATTTTATTCCCGCGAAAACATTGTTTTTTATTCACGTGAAAATAAATGTTTTATTCCCGCGAAGACAATGTTTTTTATCCGCGTGAAAATAAATGTTTTATTCCCGCAAAAACATTGACTTTTACTCGCGTGAAAACGATTTTCTTATTCTCGCGAAAGCATTGTTTTTTATTCACGCGGAAATAATTTTTTTATTCCCACGAAAACATTGATTTTTACTCACGTAAAAATAATTGTTTGATTCCCCCAAAAAACATTGGTTTTTATTCGCGTGAAAATAAATGTTTTATTCCCGCGAAAGCATAAGTTTTTATTAACGTGGTAAAAACATTTTTATTCCCGCGAAAACATTGGATTTTACTCACATAAAAATAATTGTTTGATTCCCGCGAAAACATTGATTTTTACTCGCATGAAAATAAATGTTTTATTCCCGCGAAAGCGTTGGTTCTTATTCACGCGGAAATATGTTTTTTATTCCCGCGAAAACATTGGTTTTTACTCACAAAAAAATAATTGTTTGATTCCCGCGAAAACATTGGTTTTTACTCGCGTGAAAATAAATGTTTTATTCCCGCGAAAGCATTGGTTTTTATTCACGCAGAAATATGTTTTTTATACCCACGAAAACATTGGTTTTTCCTCACATAAAAATAATTGTTTGATTCCCGCGAAAACATTGGTTTTTACTCGCGTGAAAATAAATGTTTTATTCCCGCAAAAGCATTGGTTTTTATTCACTCGAAAATAATTTTTTTATTCCCGCAAAAGCATTGTTTTTTACTCACATAAAAATAATTGTTTCATTCCCGCAAAAACATTGTTTTTTATTCGCGTAAAAATAAGTTTTTTATTCCCGCGAAAGCATTGGTTTTTACTCGCGTGAAAATAAATTCTTTATTCCCGCGAAAACCTTGGTTTTTATTCGGGTGAAAATATATGTTTTATTCCCGTGAAAGCATTGGATTTCCTTCGCGTGAAAAAATGCTGAGTCATAGAGGTTGACACGAGATGGTATTCATAGGGTTTAATCAGTGCAACTTTAACTACTTAAGAGCCACTGTTTTCACACAGAAAGCATCCAGTTCTACAACAGCTAGCGGAGAAGCAACATCTACTAAACCTTCCATTGCAACTATTAGGAGCTCTCCCTCTTCATAAAGGTAAGAGTAAATATATTTATTTTCTGTTAGCTAACACAACTAGCTGAAGGTTTATGGTCTTTATGATCTTTAAAATTAATTACAAAAAACTGAACAAAACCTTTGTTTTTTTCAGAATGAATACTCAAGACGAAGGAAGTCAACCGATGAATGAAGAAGCGGAATCCCAGCAAACCCTTTCCCCATCACCTTCTCCTATCTTTCATATGCCAGAAAGTCAATTGGTGGTTGATGAACCAGAATCCCAACAAGATTTTACATCAGTAACATCTCCTACTAACAAGCTGTCTTCAAAAAGAACATCTGTGATGAAACGACCTTTCATTGATTTGACAAAAGATGATATTGAAACTGACTCGAACTGCAAAAACCGAGTTTTGATGGATGTTGGAGACGACACACTTTTTTGTCACACCAGAATACCCTTTCAAGATGCCAGAAAAAATGAACTAACCACTCTCACCTACAAGAGCGCTGAGTTATTAAACTCTCTCTCTCCAGACAGTCGAGAAAAACTTGAAAAATCCATGGAAATCTGCGAACTATCAATACCAACAGTTATGGAGGTGTTGTCTGTTGACTTTCGTGATGAATCAAAGTGTACCATCATTTACAACTATCAAAAGGATAAAAAGAGAACTCGAGTGAAGAGTGATGTTTCAACCGAAATAGGACTGCTTGTTAATAAAGCTAAGCAAACACGCCCAATTGTTTTAATTTATATTGGAGAAGGAAAGACAGGAGATGCAATTTCCGTTCCGCTGATTGCCACGGATGTAATCGAAAGATCAACGATTCATTCAACCCATTATACGGCAAGAGTATGAGACAAATACAGGCTTATTTCAGCGTTGCTCACCTACATGATTTTCCAACAGGAAGTGTTATAGCTTATGAGAATCCTGGAATGCTAAGAAAATGTGATACTCGTTGGAACAAGACTGCCGATATTCTAGTGGCTAATTACAGATGTATGGTGAATGGAGAGCTACTGATTGGAGATATTAACATCCCTGCTCAAATAGCTTCAGCTGTGGTGTCGGAAAAAAGCGGTGTAATCGTATTCAAAGGACTAAGCCAAACTACGAACAACACGATTTTCTACGATGTCATTCTACTCTCGGCTCTCCAAGCTTTCATTCAAGCCTCTGAACTGTTTGATACTTTGCTGCAACACACCTTTCTCTCCAACTTTGATGAAAATTAAAAACAGAATTGTCCAGAACAGCACATCGAAACCTTAATCGATAACACAAGGGACTTATCTTGTCTTCTATGATGGTAAGTTTCATATCTATTTAAAATAGGTTCCAAAGTATTTTTTTAAAATTAATTCATATAACTATGTATGATAGAGTCATTAGTTACTATGTCTTTTAGATATAACTAAAGAGCGCTCCTGAGGAAGAAAATGAGAAGATCTTATTTACATCTTGCAAGAGATGAATTTCTCAACATTAGCTTTGAACATTACAAGATAATAGTTTTTTTATAGATTCTGTAGTGTTAGCACAAATACTGAGATAAGTTGTATTTTATTCATTTTATTTGTTATAACAAACAAAATTCAATTGTAATAATTTATCTTAACAATTTACTTAGTAAATTAGCTCCTTGTATATGCACTCCATCTATTCCTTATACTGTATTATCTTGTATGAACTCGAAGTTAGGATAAGTCTGTATGATAAATCTCCGTATTGAGCGATCTCTCATCTCACTATCTCCTATATCTCGTAAACTTCTAACAATTTCATCCATACTCCAGCCTCTACTTCTCAGTAAACAAAAGTATACACAATAATCGCCACATACAGTTGACAAAAAATTTTGTAGTTGTGTTTTATTACTTTGTATTGTTTCATATCCTCCGTGAATACTTAGTATTTCATTTACATGTGGATAAAAGGAAACAGAACGTCCAAACGAGTAAAAAAAATCCACCTCTGAATCATTAGCGTACACAGCCAACCCATGCTCTCCAGGTTGGTGAGAATAATGGGTGCTGAATACGGAACATCCTGTTGGAAATTTGCAAATTTGCTTCCAAAACTGATCTCTAGCTCCAACGTAAATCCCTACACTTTGACATAAAACGTCTGAAGATAAGATCGAACGAATTTGTATGGTATTCATCTCTAGCTTTCTGTTTAAAGCACTGCGTCTCCCGCGATAGCTAATTGAAGAATGCTGTCTTATCTCCAACACACCATCTTTTACAAAGTATGCTACCAGGGATAATCCATCAGTCGTGTTAGTGCTAAAACAAATTTCCACACCTGTTGTGACATTTTTCATAGAGTGAAATCCTTCTTTAAGAAAATCGCCAGTCAAGTCAAATCCATAAAGTGTAGTACCATCAAGGTATTGTTCTTTTGTAATACCAAGACTATCACCATCAAGCAAAGTTCCGGTAGCGTGTAGAAACTGATGATATTCTCTTCCAAAAACCTCTCTAGTATAATCTGGCTCAAATCTCCTTCCAATTGGACAATCACCAACTCTCAATACAATACTATCAACATTGGCGTATTGCATTCTATACGGATTCAAGGCGAAGCATCCGTTCATAGCGTTGTGATCAATTAAACTTAAATAAATTTGTTTAGGTTTTTGTTTGTTTTCTTCCAAAGTGATGTCAATCTGCGCAACACCAGTACGGATTCCATATAGTTTTATCCGTTTTCGATCAACTGGATAAATTTAGTTGTGACCTTCCAATGCCAAACTGAGTTGGGAGTTTTGTATTGTAGGATTCACCTTAACTTTACAAAGATGAAGTTCAAATTTATCAATTCTAATCTTCGCTCCTCCTGTAGGCGCCTCATCTGCAGCAAACAAAGCTAGTTTGCTGGAGGCACGCTCAAACTCCAGCTGCATACTAGGACCAATGATTATTAGTTTTTTTTGCTGAAATAACGCGAGATGAGGTTTTCCAGTTAATTCTGTTACCTTTCCACCTTTGATTAGAGCTCTCCTCGTTTTCTTATCTGCAGTTTTGTGATTAGCAACGTCTTTGCTAGTTGAATCATCATACAACCATCCTTCCATCTTACCTTGATATTTCTTTCTGTCTGCGCTGTTTTCGACTAGTTGTGAAAAGTAGGAGCGTAAACCGTAATTGTTAGCGTATTCAACAGTTCCTTCTATCGACATTTTCAACTCGCTGAATAATGCATTCATTGAATCCCCCATCCACACAGCTGCATCATCATCAGTACCAGCAATACTGGCTCCGTCATCTTGAACAACTGTGGCTTCGACTTGCAGAAACGAGTTGTAGAGATCTGTGTAATGTTCAGTGCTCCCTGACAAGGTTAACTCAATACTACCATAAGGGTCTAACCTATCAGGTCTGATGACAACGTATTCCGATCTCTCTGCCGATATGTTTGTTGGCTCCCTTGCAAATACATCCAATGATGGATTTATGTTGTAGGAAGAACCTTCCAACTTATTACCTGTTGTTCCATTTAGACTAGCCATCTTTTGTGAGTGATGATTGCTTGAAGCGTTATCACTTAATGAATATAGATATCAAGCTCTGGTATCTTTATACCGGATTCTGCTGCTATTAAAATATGGAACGTTTACCAACACCTCTCCTTTTCTTTCCACCTCCTGTTTTTCTCCTTTTTACACTATCTAGACGGACTGCATTGAGCACATCCCCTCAAGATCATTCAACTCTGCCAAGCACCTCTTTTTTGCTGATGCTGCAAAGCTTTGTCCATCGATGACATCTCGCGCTACATTACCACCTACAGAAAGTGCTCTCTTCCCCAGACTAATTGCTCCTCTTTTCAGCATTGGTGCTGCGGATTTGAGTATACTTGAAAAAATACTACCAAGTCCATTTCCTCCCATCACCCGTCGTCCGCTATACACTCCAATTTCATTTCCAGCTTGCATCTTGTAGCACTCATCAAAAAAATCTTTTGAGTCCTCAGGGTTGTATCGTACCAAACTCATTATAATTGTTTCTCTCTAAAGTGAACCGTCAACACAACCTTTCCACCATCAAATGGTATTCGCTGACCATCGTCACTCTTTATAAGTACTTGAATCAGATCACTATTTAGTGGTGAAGCATTGACATAGTGAGGATTTTTAAATTCTTGATACACAACACTATTCTTCTTTCCTTGAACCGGAACTACTCTCAGTAAAGGTACATTCATATCTGCTACCATTCTATTATCAACAATGTTGGAATAGACATACAGAGATGTTAGTCCGGAATTTATATCAGGAGGTGAAACATTATTTCATCTACCACGAGGATACATAGTTTTAGGTTCAAATCCAAAAATATATGCTAGATCTCTGGAAAAGCTTATGGTTGTATCAGGATCGCTGTTAGTTAGTAAACTGGTGTTGATGATCTTGTTGTAGGAGATGGTGAATTTTTTGTCAAAATCCATTTCACTCATTCTCTTTCGTATAATCTTCTCCAACTCCTCCAAATTATCATATCTTCCATTACCGATTAAGATGAAGGACTTTTCGCTTTTACCAGAGACATTAGTCTTTTCTAGATATATTTTCCCTTCGATAACGTTCTTCCAGTTATTAGAATAACACATATCTAGCAGAGCTACCTCCCATTTACCACCGTTGATAACCAAATATTTATACAGTCTTACTGTAAAATCGGAATTGCTGTTATCAGGAAACTCTTCACCGCTAGAGTTCGAGGGTAAAGTTATCAGCATCGACATTTTCCCAACGTATGATGATTATATCGAACGTTCTTTCCTTATCAACTATTCATCTACCCACTCGTTGAACTTTTTCTCCGTACCCTAACCACTTAACCAGAATCTGTCTTTTACCTCTTCTTGTTCTTCTTCGCAATATCTTTTAAATTCTGAAACTCGTGGGTTTTTTTACTTTTTGCAACTTTTTTTCGTAAAAGGTACCATCGATCATCTCCTCAGCCAAATCTTTTACCCTATATACAACAGGTTTTTCATCGATGAGTACATCAGTGATTATAAAAATCTCAATCGTCCAATTCGGGGTGTATCCTCTTTCAAACGCTCCAATTGCCTTACTTATTCTCACATAATCCCCAATCTTTAGTTTTGCTTCTTGAGTTAAACTATGTTCACCTCCTTCATACACACGATTCCATACAAGTTCCTGATTTTGAAAATTCACATCATTTGGTTTCATACCTATAGCACCATGAATTGTGTTGTTGTATGCATTAACCATTTCTGGTAAAACATCAATGGATCTGTCGTCATCTTTTTACGTCAAATATCTATATATCTTCTCTTTTAAAGTTCTGTTAAAAGACTCCACCATTGATGCCTTTATCGTCCCATTTTCGGTTGTAAAGCGCTTGATTTTTTTTTCCGTCAGGAGAGTCTTGACATTGACGTTGTCAAACTCTTTACCTCTATCGGATTTTAAGGCTTTATAGTTTTCCCCTTCCAGTATTTTTCTCAATCCTCTGGCTACAACCTGTCCTGATTTGGAGATGAGTGGTATGGCCCATCCTTTTCTAGATAGAGAATCAACAGCAGTCAGTAAAAATGCTGTATTAGCATTTTCTTCTTTTTGAGATCGAACATCCATCAAATCTATCTGTAACTGTTCCCCTATTCCAGCTACAATTGTAGGACGACGCTTAAACTTAGTTACAACTCTTTAATGTAACATGTAGGCATCCTCTCCACTCAACCATTCACGAATTTCTTTTTCTCCCTCTCGTTTTCTACGAGCTTTCAGTAAAGCTCTAGTTCCTCATAGAGATGTATGTAATGCAGGGTTGTAATACAGCTCTTTTAGCGCGTCGATGTCCATGAATTAGTACTGGGAATGAACAACTTTTTCTTCTGGCTCTCACGTGTTTGACGCGGGGATTTCCTGACAGTTGTGATTCCTTCATCAACTAGCAAGCTTTTAAATTTACTGTAATTGGTATTTCCCGATTGGATTTTACCTCCTTCGGTTAGAACATCTCGTAGTAAATTTTGAGAAATCTTAGGATTTAACCAACGTTCTCCAATTTTCCGTCTGTTCTTCTCCGAGTCGAATCTACCAATTTTACTCAAATTATTCAACATTCTGGTAGCAGTCGTTTGATCACTCTTTTTTGTTGTTAAATCAGTTGCTTTTTTTTCAAGCTCTTTTAAACGTTTGTTTTCACTATCATACTCATTTTCTTCATCAGTGCCAAATATATTTCCAAGTAGGGTTGAGTCTTCACTATCAAACAACCTTGTTTTTACTGATTCTAACCCGATGTCATCATCATTCATTTTCACTGATTCTAACCCAATGTCTTCATCAACATTTGGTGAATAGGCATTAGGTTTATCATCAATAACTGTGCTATTGGCCAAAGGAGAAGTAGACTCTATCTTTTTTTTTCTTAATTGGGCTCCAACCAACCACTTGTGCCTGATTTTGATTATTTTTAATCTTTTTGACATCAGACAAATACCTACGCAGGTGTTGAACATTTTCATCTAACTTTTCGTGTGAGGATAAATCAGAATCATAAGCCGTTTCCAGTAGAGCATTTCGCTTTTTCTTCATATCTCTCACTGTTATAGCTTCCATAGGATTATAATACAATGAAGGTCTGGTCTTCTCTTTTACCACTGTTTTATTCTCATTCTTTTCCATTAATCTATAGTATTCGTTTTCAGAGAGTATAAAAATACGTCTGGAGAAGGTTAAAGGCTGACGATTCATCTTTTTATTGATGACAAAACAGATACAATAGGGGTTATGATAGCATCCAAAAGATTCCCTCTACCAGTCTGAATCAAAATTTTACGCTTATCATTAACTGTCCCTCTAGCACTTAGTTTATGTAGTTCCTTCTTGTAACGCTGCAACTCAATAAACTGCTCAGAATCAAGAGGAACATTACCTAATATAATATTTTTAACACTTTCTATCAATGATTGAAACAAATCTGAGTTGGCCTTTTCGACTATAGCGATTTTTCCTTTCTTACTCAGATCATCCAAAGCTAAAATCGCTATTCTATTTCGCATCATTTGTGTTGAGACTTTCATCTTTATCTTCTCGCTCCTTCTATTCCTCCTAGCACATTTTTCAATATCCCAGGAACTACAGTGCTGATAATAGGCCCTAGTAGAGCAAATAAAAATCCTCCTTTTTGTAATACAAATCTCTTATCATCTAACGTTGATCTTCTTACTAAAGTGCTAATATCCTATGCGTTCCACTGCAACTGATTATACTGAGATGTTGTCAATGGTATCGTTCCATTTATAATAGCTTTAGCGCATTCCATTAGAGTCATAATAAGCTCATTTTTGGCTTTGGCTACAACAGACTTTTGAATAGCAAAGGTTGCATTGTTCAGTGATAACAACACAGCAGCATTTCTTTTTATTTTTTTCTCCAAAGCTTTAGTCATTATAACGCTTTCGTGTTGCGTCATTGAATAACAAAATATGTTTGAGGTGAAACGAATAGTAATTGTATTTATATCCTTTTACTTGGGTACATATAATATCATAGGGAGATCTGATGTAAAGTTTCCCAATAGTCTATGTTGATCATCCGTTTGTTGAGTCGTATCTATTCGTAAATAAGAGTATGGTTTTTTTGTTGCGTCTTCAAAAGCCTCTTGTACATATTTTACTTTTGATGGAAAGCATTGTCGAGCCAAATAGGAAATAGAAGAAGCATCTCTAGGGTTTTTAAAAAGAAAAAAATAATGACTATTCAAGGAAATTGTACGATTTCCTTTTAAAAACAGATTCTGAACAATAAAAAACACACTTATGTTCAAATGATGACTATGTTTTGTATACAAAGCATTGGCATCGGCTTTACCAGAAACTTCATCCATGAGATCATCAATTATCAGCCATCGATTTTGTCCATCTTTGGGAAAACTCACTGTTATATCTATCATGCCTTCATGAAAAATCACTCCTGGTACATCATCAAAGGCTTTTTGATAGGCTCCTTAACAGTAGTGAATTTCTGTTGGTAGGGGGTGAGCTATAGTCTGACTAGGTTCAATCATTCGTAAAATTGCTTGTGTCTTTCCCGATCCAGTTGGTCCTGCAATCATTGCCGTAAAAGGAGAACGCATCCTTGGGTCATAATCTTCAGGTTTCCCATTCATCATAAAAAGATGTTCATCAACCAACAGTAGTTTCATTTATGATTCCAACAGGAGAGTTTCTCGCTTTTTGTATTTCTTGCATAGCTTCTTCATACATACTAAACTCAGTAACACCTCCAAAAGTAGAAAATCCTACGACAAATACCAAAATCATCATAACTATCAATGCTTTACGCTTTATACTTGGTAAAACATCTAACATATCGCTTGTAGCACCATCAACAGTATCAACTTCATTCATCGGTCTCATCTCAACATCATCCTCTGTCGACATCTTAACTTCCAATAACAATACAATCATACCACGTTTCATTTTTGTACAATGTAAAAAACTATCAAAAAATCAAATGCCATACAATTCTCTCAAGATGCCATATGAGTTCGAATTAGGTAAAAAAATTATCAAAACTTAAATGCCACTTAAATGCCACTTAAGTGCCACTAAATGCCATACAATATTAACTCGGCGACTCTATTCAACGCCGTAACCCATTGCATTAACCCCGGAGTCAAATCCACAAAAAAAAACACTTGGTAGGGAGATCTGCTCATATATTACTACTAATATGAGTGTAAATAGCGATAAGTCTCTGAATGAGTACTGAAAGACAGTCCAATATATATGACAGGATAGTCTTCTTGGCTGGTCATTACTACTCTGAATCCTAAGCGTTTCTTCTCAAGCCCCTTCCAAGGTATTCCTCCTGGTAGTTCCAACGATTCTTCAGCTTCTGAGACTGGTGCTGGCTAGTCTTGAACACTAGCTAAAATACACAAACAATAACTAGACAATACTAGTTCAAGACACGAGCTCTATCTACTAAGAGTATCTGATTGTATCTGCCCTGCTGGGCTGCATGCAACTCTATATAAAGTGGTTGTAAAACTATGTAAGTATAAAAATATTTGATTGGCTAAATAGATTGAGCAATAACAACAAACTAGCATGGCTTAAGTGTCAAAGTTATAAATAAATAAAGAAGCGGGGAAAGTCCTTCCTGCGCTTGGCTGTAGTGAAGTGGTAGCTCAGCCGCACTCTTGATCAGTCAGGCATAACTTCTACTAGTGTAAGCGGTAGTGTAGTCTTGGATATATATGGTGATTACCATATGCTAGTAGCACCGGCTGATATGATTCCAGCCCTGTGCAATTCCATTACAATATTTATAAAGGTATGTATGTATGGTAATGTAAATGATAGATGACATTTGCACAGCGCTGTATACCATTTATTGAATTGTTACTGGATTATGTTTGGGGTTTCTCTCCCAGTGTAGATTGGGGTTGACATGGCCCCTTTGTTTGTATACTCTTGTTTTGGTAGTGGGCTAGGTATTATGTTTGTTTGGTTGAAATTAAAAAATGAGCATAATAAAATATAATAATAATAGTGTAAGAAGTGAATGTAAATAAAGTATGACATAATAGGTTGAAAAGTGTAGATATAGTGGTTGTATTAGATATTATAAAATAGTGTAGTGTGAAGTCTATAAAACTTTTTAATTTATAGAATATTTAATGATATTGCAAGAATTATTGTAATATTCGGTATGAATGATAATGAGAAGATTGTTCCAAATTTTTAGTTCATTATTTTCCAACACAGACAGAGTCATTCCTGAAAAAATTTCCAAATTGTTATAACTAAAAGCTCTATAAAAAGAAAGCGGAGTTGTAATTGCCATCGAATTGTCTTTGCATACGATGTATTGTTTTTCACATGTGCAGTCATTAGTTGTTTCCATAGTAGTGTTGGTTTTTGTTAGAGTATAGGTCGTAGTCACAGGAAGTGTGCTGGTTGTCGGAGCTGTAATGGCTAGCTCAGTAGTTGTTTTCGTTGTCAAAGTAGTTGTAATTGTTGTTCTCTGCATTGTTTTGTTTTGTTTTGTTTTAACTGTGCCTCGAGGGCAACCCTAAACACGGGCCTCATAAGCTTGGAGCTTGTGTGAGCAGCACCCTATACCCATGCCCGCCGTTACACGGGCTACTCTTCCGAAAAAGCAGAGGGGGATCTTTTATTAGCATGACTCCATAGTTATTATGGAGAGTGCAATGAAACTAGGGACCACGTTATTTTTATGCCCATATCTGACCAGGCAGAGCATATAGGAAGCCGAATATCTCGCTCACAAATAACCGTGCTGGGAATCGAACCCCAGATCCTGGATTGAAGTGCAAGCACTTCAACCAGAATATCAACTACCGGAACTACCGTCAATTTATATTCGGAACGATCAAGAACTACACGTGTGGTCTAGTGGTTGAGGTGCAAGCACTTCGACCACTAGACCACACGTGTAGTTCTTGATCGTTCCGAATATAAATTGACATATGACAAAGCTTCATCGGTTTTAGAAACAAATTGACATTCATTCATCCTGTCAGTTTTGGAACAGTTTGGTGGTTATCTATCAGGTCTCATAGCACATATGTGTGAATCCATTTGATATTTTAAAGTTTGATCCGACAGATGAGCAATTACTCGAACACCTATGCTGCCAAAAGTTTCATAATGACATTCTGAAGCCTGATGAAATAAAACAAAGAAAAGTGTTGGATCCGTAGTTAATAAAGTTGTTGTTTTTGTTGTCGTCAGAGTAGTTGCTGTTGTTAATAAAATATAGAGTTGGTATTCCAAGTTTTTTTTTAAGAGGGAATTTTTTCACTATAGTTCACTCTTTCATCGTCTAGAGTTAAATGTCTCAAACATCAGATGCACTTAGTTAATATGTTACGATTAATACTTGGTATGAAGGACGTTGGGATCGCATCTGTCTTTGTTATATCCTCGACACATGATACTAATGATAATCTTGTTTTGAACAGTCTTTAGACTTTCAAAACTCGAAAACGAGAAATTCACATCTTTGAAACCATCGACATCAGTGATGGTAGTAGATGGTTCGATATTGATCGAGTGATTACACCTTGTGCATGCAAAGTCAAGTGTCTCAAGTTCTTGTGACAACTGACAAGTCAGAAGTGAGGCTTTGTAGTCAAATACACATAAACCTCCATTCTAAAACAGTTTTGCATCTTGGGTAAGACCTTTCGTATCATTTTCAACTCCCATCACACATTCCTCTTTATTTGGAGTGTATTACAGAATGATTCAGTTGTGGACTTTTAATTTTTGCAAATCCAAAAAGCGTTTTGAGGGACGAAAAATCCGCAATAAAAAAAGTTAGAGGGGTAGATTCTCAAGCAGTTATTAATTATCATCTGTATCTGTATATCGTATTGTAAAGGATTTTGTCAAATGCCTTCACCGACAGCTACTAGAGAATGAACCAAACCGGCAGAGCAGACCTAAGTTCACTGTAGAGCGCTACTGCGAAAGTAGAGATGGCTCTTCTGGTAATGATCTGTATAGTAGGACAGATCCGGATACTACTGTGTGTAGACAAACTAGTAATAATAGGCAACCAGCCTCACAAATCACATTGGGTTGCAGGTTTATATATCACTGTGTTGTTAGCACAATACAAAAGCTTGGCCAAGAACCTTCTTAGTCAAGCGCACAACCAACTATGCACGCTTGGTCAAGTTACTGTTATATTTATGGAAAATATTATGCATATCAGCTGTTGTAAAAGCTGCAGGATAATTGGGCATACAAAAAATAAGGTCATGCTACTATAACTAATCCTTAGGCTACACAACAAGCAGGGCGCTTCATAGATTTTTAATACATGCATACAATTGCCACAATGCCCGTGACTATTATAACAATTAGTGGCTGGAAACTACACCAGTAAAAATTAAGTATATCGCAGCAACAGTCCTCCCTCAGTAGTCCGCCTACAGAACTTCCATCAATCCTTAGCCGAGACAGTCAAGCGTAGTAGGCATAGGATCCTATGATGCACACTCTGTTAGTAGAACTAGGCTGCTTATCTACTTGCCAGTCACTCTATGTAATTTTCATTACATCATACTCCTTTCAAAAGGCGCAAACAATAAGACATCATCTCTTTCCATAACTCTGTCGATACCTTCATCGATGTTGTTGGTGTGGAAGTTTCCATTGACATTCAGAAATAAAGCCGTCAATAGCACTACGATTGTCCAACTCATCTCCAAAGTGTTTTTGCTTTCACCATCGACAACTAAATGCTTTTACTCGTTGAGAAACGTGTCATTTATACGTAAACAACTATTGGCTTATTCTTCTCACTCAGCTTTTTTTGGAGATGTGAAACAATTCCATCAAAGTAATTGGCAAAATGTGAGTGCGGCTCCATTCGTGTCTGAGACAAAAGAATAGGTGAAGATGTCCACTGAAATACGCGTAAACCTTTTAAAATCAAAATATCCACCAAATCATCAAGCTCAGCATCTTCCAAAAATTGTTTTACATCAATCAGTTTGATCTCTCTCTTTAGATCCCCAAAATCTACTGTCTTGTCTTCTGGACAACAGACTTTTGGATCAAAGTTCCTATAGCAGTTTAAGCATTCAAAAGGATTTGCTCTTGAAATATGATTACGACGCAGAATTTTATTTTGTATCGACTTGCGAGCTAGGTTGAGACCTAACACAAAATAGAATACTTCTTCAGTCACAAGTTGAACAAAAAGAGGATCCAAGTGCTCCAAAGAAATATGCTCGAAGTGGGTCTTTATGAATTTGGGAACAAAGTCAACCAATATGGCGATTGACTTGAAACCTCCAGGTTTTCCACTCATGTTTCTTTTGCAGCTCAGTGATGAATGATGCAAAGTTTTTTGTGTCACTTCTTTTATGAACCCATGTCATGGATGAAATATATCAGGATTGCTAGAAACCCAAATATGGTGAAACTAATTTTAGCCAATAGGAAGTGAGAAAAGTGTCATCCATGGCACCCATATTGGATTGAGTTTTCGGAGCGGAACATCTGGTACTATAGACTACTATAGGAGCTCGCAAAAAAACCGTAACTATTTATAATAACGCAAAGTTTCGACTTGTGCCACATGACAAGAGCCCTTGTAATTTCAGAGCGGAAGCTGAGTAAAATCGATAAATTTTGAAACAGGTGTACCACAGACCAAAGAATACATATATATATTATCGTTGGCATGTTCAATTTTGTTTTCAGAGCGGCTTGTACTGTAAGTAACAATATTTAAATCGTCGAAGCTATTAAATTATTCCCTGGCATGGCTTAGGTGTATAAAAACTGATAAGAAAACAATATTGATCACGAAATCTAAGTGGTCTTGAAAATTTCGGAGCAGTATGGTGACTCCCACAACAGCTACATTTGGCTCGTCACTAAAGTTCTATTATGCAGCCGCAGCTGGCAATCCTGGTATATTTCATCCATGACCCATGTTCATAGTTGTTGAGTCATCATTGCTCATTGAGTCATTTGAGTCATCATCATCATTAAGACTGAATGCATATGGATAACCTTCTGTTGTTGCGGGTAATCCATCCTTTAAGCATTGGTAAAAAAAGCTTGCTTTAAGATGTAGGCAGTAGATAAGGATTTAATCGAGTGCGAAAACTTTTTAATATAAATGGAGTCTTTAAATCGTCAGAGGAAAGTCCCAAAAAAGCATCTATCCATTCATCACGCACCAACAATCCCATTTTAGCGTGTTTTTTAATACTATTTTTTTGCCGATCCAGTCTATAGTGTCTGACAGTCCTTGTCATTGTAAAATTATCTCAACTATTGCAAATAGTATATTAAACTCTTATATACTTTATGGACAAATGGGCCAAAACAATCTTGGTACAAATCGAGCCTTAGGTTTATAAATACATACAAATAGATAAAGAGCTATCTTCTGTACATACTTTCAAAGTTATGATAGAATTATTTCATACCTATATATAATGTTTCCTATATAATAAAGTTTTACAATACTCAAACCCCCCAATCTAAAATCAAAATTCACCAAAACATTCAAAACACCTGATTCACACAAAAAGGTACCTCACAGGTTCTCATGGTAACTGGTGCCAACAAAAAGACGCTTGGAACCAGGAGAACCTTGTGCTTAGACTCCATGACAGATATCTGCTCGTATATTACTACTCCTGTTTAGCAATACACGAGTGATACTTAGGCACAATCCACAAGACTTCTGACAAACTCAATGTCCAGCAACTCCTCTTATAGGATTTGCCGGAAACTCTCACACCCTTATTAGGGGTGAGCCTATAACAAGTAATAATACAAGTACATAGCAAATCATCATACACAATACAAAAGACATAAGCAAAACACTCCAATAAAAAGGGTGAGCACATGGCAGAACCGCTCTGGGCTGTTTTTCCACTCTTTTGTGGATAGTGGACACTTTCCACTCCTTATAAGGCACCTTACTTCCTTGATCTCTGTTCCTATTATTTGCAACTTTTCCAATGTTCTTCTAGTGATGGGCATGCAACTACTGGGGTCTCAGGCATTTCTTTTCAGCCATATTTAATGACTGTGCTGGTATACTGGCCCAAGACAACTCGGGGTAGGTCCTCTACTGCATATATATCAGATACAGGGTCTATACTGGCTTGTAGTAGACCCGGGATCAACGATATCCTTTATCCGGGGTAACTATTATTATGTTACAAAGGGGAAATCCCGGGTCCACTTGAAACTAGTACTAAGAGGTAGGGGAAGGGGTGGAAGGGTAATTTAAGGTATGGGGAGGGTGGGGGCATGGGTCTAGATGTCTTATGCAATGAGAATCTCCCACAAAAAGACAAGCTTCTGTCATGAATGATCCTGAATGATGAGTGGAACTTTGTTTAAAAGTGGTAACTTCATTAACTTTTGTGTAATTGGTGCTTTTGTTTTGATATCAAAAACTTGTATTGCACATTTGAGTTTTGTGCAATGCATAGATAGATAAAGCAACAATAAAATGTAGGAATTCAAAAAATGTAACAAATTTTTGTTTTTTGTCTGAGATGTGGGGTTTTGTCCACAAAACGAATGAAGCGGTCAAGCCTGGACATCTGCAGACGAAACCAACTATCTTCATTTTTTTTAGACATGATGCATTTTTCATTCAGAACAAACAGTACAAACACATGGCAATGCTTTACAATACATTGTTTTATTTTATTTTACTGTGCAGATAACTCCAAGCACAGCATGTGCTTGTATTGTGGTAGATTTTGGTGAGGGCCACTGGTAAACAGCACATTTACTACAAAAAACATCGATCCGATGTAAAGAATTTTGCCCCACCTTCACCGAACAGCTACTAGAGAAGTGTACTGAGTAGCTAACAACATACTAGCTGCAAGCAGCGCTTAGTAAGCTAGTAAGCGCGCAGGCAGCTAACCAACGCAGTGGCCACTCTATCTAAAATCCCTTACGAACACACACTTTGGAATTCTACCCCAGCCCTACACAAAATGCTATGCCAGTAGAATGACTTGCTGTGTCAGAAGCACAGCATGCAGTGTGGTCTTGACCCCTGCTGGGTGGGTAGTGACCCATTGCTGGGTTAGTATGCTGATACTGGGCCAGCACAAAATGGCCACCTTAGCCTAGGGTTTTCGAAACAACCTAAGATCTTCCACCAACCCTAGACCCGGAAGCACTCTTCCTTGGAATTTCAGAATTAGTAAGCCAAGATTAGATACAGCCTCAGAACCCTGAAGTCTTTGAATGGACCATACAGGCTTGACTGCGCACTTTATCGACTTGGCACCATTTCTATTTAACCATATTACGTTGCATGATCTATCAACTATTTATATCTGGTTTGCCATTGGTCTATTTACTTCCTGTCAATATATGTCTATATGCATTATGCTAAGTACTTCCTGTCAGCCTGCCAATGTTAAAGCCTCGTTTACACTAAGCGACTGCGACTTGATTGATTGTCGCAGACGCATGTTGCCTTTACACTGCTGAGACACCCTAAATTTTCAAGTTTTGCGACTTCGGAGTTGCCCAACCATCTTAGCTAAAATAATTTATTTCGCTCCTGCTCGGCAGTTGGATTCATGAGTTGTAATTCAATTATTACCAGTTTTGTACCAGGCACTAGTTCTCTATGCATCTTGTGGATTTTTTTGTTTACCTATAATACGAAATTTTAACTCATCTATAAACAAAAATACCACTTACGGAAATTAAATAATAATTTGAAGAAAATCTAACGTTAGTTTTTTGTGTTTGCACCCAAATTAATAATGATAAATACTACGAAATTGAACTATTTATTATCGTTGAACATACATAGTTTGATTCTTCGGCTAAGAAAAATAATAAACACACATTTCAACAATAATTAATTATTTAGTGATGACCTTACAATCTTACAATCATTGTTTACATTATATCTAGGCTAGAATAAACAAAATGTTAAACTGTGTCACATGGCTATGAAGACGCTGGGACTTGAGGACGCTCGAACCCCACACTGCTGGGTTGCTGCGTCTCAGCCTTCGACAACCCTGCATCTCTACCGGAAGCTGTGCCAGCCTCATGCGCCAAGTCGCAATAGGCAAACTTCAAAGGAATTGGAGTCGCAGTCGCCTAGTGCAAATGCGGCTTAAGGCTGATTTTTTAATACTTTTTGCACTCATTCATGTACGGCCAACCACCCTAGTGGATAGTCACCCTAGAACTTGGTATCCATCAATAAAGCCACTATTCAAGCTAACACACTGTGTAGTTTTTCTGAGCCGTGGGCTCTGTGCTTGCCAACTGATCCGGCATTAAGAGATCAGTCGTTGGCACTATCATACGAGTGCACTGTCTCTTCTAGAGGAAGATATATATTAGATGAGATTAGCAGAGCTTCGTGGAAAGGATACAGAGCACCATTACATTATTGTACAGATAACTTCCAGAACATTAAAAAACTAGGAGATGTTGTTTGGACTAGACATTTATTTATTTTATTTTTAAAATATTTAACCGAACATTAAATTCTTTCTTTTTTAATTTTTTTCCCTGCGTCAATGCACAACACCAAGTATTAGTGCATAACCTAAAACAACAAACAAATTGACCAAATGCCCTTTAATGAGCATTTCCATTGATTATTAAGCAAACAATGGTGTGAATAAATGGACCTACCAATGACTTGTCATGTGTGATAGATATATACCATTTGTTAAAAACGAATAGAAGCTCGCTTGGTACATTTACAGTCATTTGGAACTTTACAAGTTTTTGAGTAGTAAAATTGCTGAAATCAATAAGGCAGACGCTTTATTAACTCTTAAAGCGTAAGAGCTATATCCTGTGTCGATTGGTATATAGTCATGCCTGTCTTTGTAGAGAGTATTGCAGTGTTCTCCATTTGTACAACATCTGATGCAGTGTTCTTCCTCTTCACTCTATATTAGTTAATATTAATTTATATTTTCATGATAGTAGACAATAACAAGTACACACAACTCCAACACACAGGTATGACTACCTTTAGCCGGGGCGGCTCTCAAGAGGCGGGGTTTATGATGGTGGGCGGGGTTTGGGGGGAGAGAGTGAAAGAGAGCCGGGGACAGATTGATTTTGAGATGCCGTATTCTGTAACAGAATACGTCCTAGTCTGAGTAAACTGCCTTTTTTCCACGAAAAACCGACTTGAATGTGGTTTTGTTGAGTAAGTCTATTGATATTTCTCTCAAGTTAGTGACCCTGCCTGCAGGGTCACATCTCAAGTTATTGCCATGTGCTAGCCACATGCTCAGCTCTACGAACCAATAATTTGTGCTGGTTTGTTGTTTTACAATTTCTTTTACAACTGGACATGATAGAATTGACCAATCTCAACTCTGGATGCCACCACTAAGATTTTACAGTAAGTAGTCGATGAGAAGCGGTAGATATTATTATAATAGTAATGTATGTAATAAATAAGGAATAATTATAATAAAATAAATAATAATTATTATTATTTATTTTTTTTATTATTTATTGTTGCTCAAAAATTGTGATTGTTTTTATAATACTTCTATCTACTAGCAATATGATGATTAATAATAATAAATAATAATAATATTGTTTTAAGAAATAAAACTATCAGCCAACAAACATCAACAATAATAAATTTTATTATTTTATTTAATTTAATTTATTGTTGTTTGTGGTTGATATTTGATAATTTTTTGTCATTGGCTACTACGAACTACTAATAATGATTTTTGTTATGATTGTTGTTAGGATTTGTTAGAATTGTAAATAGTTATAATAATAATTGATAATTAAATTTTATAGTTTTACAATTAAAATTATATTATCTATTATAATGATAGATAATATAATATATATATATATATATGTAATAATAAATAATTTTATATACTACTTTCACAAATAATAATTAATGCTATAGAAGAATGTGTGCTAATGACAATGATTTATTGTTGTGGATGAGTAGTATAAGCAGCAAAGCAACATCATCTTGCCAAACAAGAAAGCACACGTTTTTATTATTATCATTATTATGCATTTAATTACAGTTATGCAATAATCTGTATGCTTGATGTTTGATTGGTGAGAGATGCTACTCAGACCATTTGTTATTTGTTGTTACATTTTTATTCTGTGACTATAGTCTATAAGTAAAATTTCCAGTTTTGGCTTAGCATTGTGTAACTTCATTATTATGTTTACAACTGTCAGCTGTTATTGTTGTTGCAGGAGAGTGCAACAATAAACTCTCGGGTGAAATAGTTCCAAAACATATTTGGATCGTAACAGACATATTATGTGGTGCTTTACTCAGAAGTAATGGCCATGCAAAGTACCTATAGATGCGACTTCCTTGCTACAAGACAACAATTACAGTCGTTAGTCATTCAGGAAATGAGCCTGGTGATTCATTTGTAACTGAAAACTGAGTTGGAGAGATGAAAAATATCACTTCCTCCGCACTGGTGGCTGTGTTAATGCATGTATTTCTGGTTAGCTACTTGCTCAGTTCGGTGGTTTTCCCCTGTTACTTCTTTCGTTTATAGTTATTTATATTTCCTTCATTACAAATATATGTACATTACAAATATATGTACATTACAAATATATGTGCATTACAAATATATTTACATTACAAATTATGTATGTACATTTTTTTTTATATTTGTTTACGTGCGTATATTTTTATTTTTCAATTGCACTCGCTATATGATTCATGTGATAACTTGTTGTGTACAAAATTCCTGTTTAAATTTTATTCACCGCAAAGTTCTGATTTACAATATGTTATTTCACACATTTTGCTAATCTATTGTTTTATCTTTTTCTTTGACTTTGTATGCATAAATCCATACATATGCATGTTCTATAAATTCTGTAACATTATAATCGAAGTTGCATGAAAGAATGCTAGAAAGCCATTATCATCAGTGGGAGTAAACCCTCATTGAACAGTGGAGTTTTAGCTTTATCTTGACAAGTTTTTGGGTAAGAATAAAATCAAATCACTCATAAGCTCTGTGAAAAAGTGGTCTAGTTTACTTGTGGCCAAGTTAGGTGCCACCATCCAACAGAGCTCTCAATTCAACACAAAGGAATGATATCAGCTATATGAAGCTAATAATAAATACAACCGCAGTAGTTATGCTTCCTTAGTGATATAGACTGTCTCATTCGTTTTCTGTTAGTAATACGATGAAGTTATAATGGGATTAATGCTCAACTACAATGTAAGCTCCGCCCACCGCGTGTCAATGTGTCCCTGGCTCTCATTCTCTCTCACCCCCCCCCCTCATAGAGAGCCACCCTGGCTAGACTACCTTAGTTTAGATGGCTCATTTGCTTGTAAGTAAAACTGCTAGATAATATTATGTATACTCACTTCTTCAGTAACCTTGATACACCTTCCATTCTGTTCAGTAGTTCCACAAGTAGTGATGTCACCAAATCCGTTGTCTGTTAGATTCAGATCTGTCATACATCCCATAACTGATCTACAAGAGTGGCAAACTTCTGAGTGTTCTGTTACCGTTCTACTTATTTATATTTAGGTATTGCATTTATCAAGTGTTGCTATCAGTTGAAATTATTAGAAAATACGAGGAGACAAAAAATTCCATAATTCTCTTTATAAAACCTTTTCTTTGAAAAAAATTGACAAAAAAAAATTAATGACACTAATTTTGCATATTTGATCACATGAAATTTGGCTGCACACAGTATGCATTCTATATGCTATATGCAGAATATCGTTGAATAAGTATAAAATCGAATAATTTCTAACAAGTAACACAATGAACTACTTCCAAAGATGTAGATGCCCATCAGTTTACACTGTTTTATATCGAAAGTTTTGTCGCCTAAATCTAATGGTTTTACCCAATACTTACTCTCCATTTCTGTACAGACCAAAGCAACCATCTGTACAGATCTTACTTACATAGTCATTTGGTGTACCAACCGCACATTTGTACCCTACAAAATATGTTTGGTGCTCATTATGCAAGCAAGGATTTTTTGCTAGTTTATAGTTACCAAATTGTCCTTCATTAGTTATAAAACAAGTTTATATCACCAAAAATACCAAACTGAGAGATTCTATACTCGAGAAGTCTTTGTGAGTAGATTTATGCTATATTAAAGTGCAAGTATTACCTTTGAGGTAGAAATATCAGCATTTGGTTTGAAACATGGCGAGTTTTATGGTAATATTATAGTTGTTTTTAACTGATGCCATTTTTTTAAGAAACGGCCGCGATTCTAGAACTTAAAAAATTAATTCAAAGTCAGAGTTGTCTACTCTTGGTTCTGGACTGAGCTCATGAAAATAATATAGGCTAAAACCCCGTGTACATATAGCGATTACTAGGCGATTTCCTTACCGATTGCGTGATTTTGCAACTTCTGTTTCCTACAAAATCGCTAAGCAATCTCAAGCATTTTATTTGAGGTTATCGTCAGGTTTTGATCGAGATCAAAAAATTGCTAGCGGATTCTCTGATCAGCCAATCACAACGTAAAAAAACTTTACCCTTGTTTCCAATAATGTCTTGTCATATTCAGCGCTCTGATCTATTAACGATCCTATAATAAACTGAAGGCTATGCTTTGTAACAGCGAGTTTGACCGCAATCGCTGAAGAATTGGCAGTGGTGAAAAATTGCGCAATTTGAGGGAGGGACTTTCCCAATCGCTAAGCAAAATCGCTAGCACGATCGCTATATGTACATGAAGCATAACAGTTGACCACCGCAATGATCTATTTATATTCATTAGCTATGAGATAATCATGACCTTGCAGAGTGACGATTTCAACAGGAAGAAAACCAACTCCAGCTTTTAGTCATACACAACATTAACGGCACTTTTTTTACAACTGTACATTGTACTAAATGAGGGAAGAAGTCTCGTGCAATATATAAAATAATGCCAAGTGTAATTGGTGGTCAGTCATTTTTCAGATTTTTTTATTTGGCTTGAGTCTAGAGATTGTTGGTATGGTGGTTCACAAGGCTATTCTTGTTTCTTCCGCCAATTCATTTGCTCTATTAAAGATTTTACTCTGATGAGAAATGCTAGTTACTACCAGCCAGCCGATGGCGCATCCAACTGCTTGAATCTTTGATGTTTTAACAGTACACTTTTTGGAAATGTGCTGATGTGTGAAAACGACCACAAGTTTTAATGCTCAATCTTTTGACTATGAGCTAAAGACAAGGCTGCGCCTAATTTGACACTTGTCTTTTATTCATCGATAATTACCGTTTGGTTTGACCGTTATAAATAAATGACGCTCATTTAGCGGAAAAGATTATTCTGTGATTATAATTTTGTTAATCAACAGACAAGAACTCAAGGTTATTAAGTAATAATTTTAGCTAGTAATGTAACCACATACTCTTTGTTTCACTGTTTTTCAAATAATATTTAGACCTTTTTGAGGATTTTAATGAGTGCCTTATCTTTTATTAGTGAGAACTGGTAATGGTCCTCAGCCTATTTATATTTTCAGCCAATATAATCACTTACTTTGAAACTCTAGCGACTCCTGGCGTATTTACTTTTATCATCACTATCCCCATTATTATCGTATGATACACTAAGATGCTGAAGAACTATTTGGTACTAAAAATTATCTGGTGATTTAGAATGAAAAAAAAACCATGGATAAACAAAAACATTTGATACACAAAAATATCACATCTATCTAACATATCAGTGACATGTGTTGATCAATAGATAGAGTAACAACTGATTATTCACCAATTTAGAGAACTGATACATGTTTTAGTTTGGTTGTTCTTTAACAGGCAAACTCTGCCATTTATCTCATGTACTACCTATGATAAAAATACTTATGATTGCAGCTGCATTCAATCACTAGGCCAGCTTCCTGTGACTCACTGCACAGACAATGAATAAGGGGCTGGAAACTATACATAGTTTTGTTTCTTTTGTTTTTTCAAACATTTCTTAAAACTTTTTTGGTATAAAAGATACAAACACAAGGAAGCAACATTTCAATTGATGCTCACAGTGGTTTAGAAGCAATAAACACCCAAAATTTAAATACTACCACATAGCTGCAATGCGGTAGATTGGTGATCCTAATACAGGGTCACTACTGTAGATTTGATGACAACTTGTTTATAGTCTGCTATCTATATTGGGAGCCGGGTATTGATAATAGCGCTACACAGCATGACAAAGATGTTAGGGCTACAGTTAATATGGAGAAGTTGTTTTTCCAACTGTCCCAGTTTGAATTGAAGAGAAGACAACTTGACAATATCAAAACATATGAGCCATATGATCGAAATGATCTAAATGCTCAGGTAAATATCCAAATAATTTACTGCAAGTCAATTTTAAGAATGGGTACGGTTTAATCACTGCCTAAGGAGCTTGTAACTTATGCAGAAAACTCAAAGGTACTACTTGAACTTTAATAATAAAACAATACCATTGGTTGCTGAAACTCCATAGCTGTAGTTTGTAGTTAGGGTAGCTAGGATACTTGGGGCGGTTGGTGTGGTGGCTGGAGTGGTGGTTGGAGTGCTGGTTGGAACGGTGGTTAAAGTGCTGGTTGAAATAATGTTTGGCGAGATGGCTGGAATAGTAGTTGAACTCCTGGTAGGAATGGTGTCTGGCGAGGTGATGGGATGCGGGGTTGAAGAGCTGGTTAGTTGGGTGGATGGAGTGGTGGTTGGAGTGGTGGTTGGAGTGGTGGTTGGAGTGGTGGTTTGTCGTGGCGGCGGACATAATGGAGCATCGATAAGTGTCAGCTTGTTTTTGGTACTTTCTAAAGTTGGTGGAGCACAAGATGGTGGATATGCCGATGACCCACTTAAAGCATGACAGCAATGAACACTTTTTTGTGGATTTTCTGAATACTCAAGTCTTAAGCTGCAGATTGGTGTATTGGTTGACCCTGTAGGCCCACTCAGTCCTCAAATAAAAGCTTGCCAAAAAGGCACCAGAGCGAAAAGCTCGCCACATCAGCTTAATTTTGACTCAGTATAACTTCCATTGAGTGGCGTGTACGTCATCTTCGGGTTATGGGCGTGGTCAATCATAGTAAATTATATGCAAATTGTAATAATGAAATCACATTATCTTCGTTTAAAATCAATTTTGATTGGGCAGCTTAGTTAGTCTTGGGTCTATTGAAGGCCACTACTGCAGGAATAGGGAATCCCTATGAAGATACTCCATAAAAATTAGATCCTAAGATTTCACCGATGTTTTTACTATTACGCGCCATTTTTTTTGGCCTCAATTTGCACCGTGCACGTTTAAAATCTTGATAGGCGCCGACCATTCAAATAGCTTCACTTAGTGTAAACACATGCGTGTTTCCACATCTTGCTAACTTCATTTATTATTTTATCTGGAAATGTCGACAAGAAGAAAGGACTTCAGGGTTTGTGAGGTAGTTAACTGTGACCACAAGGACCACCTCCTACCCTTCCCACTAAAGGACAAAGATTTGGAATCATTTCTCAAGTGGAAGAGATTTGTGCTTGTTACGGTCAGTCAGTAATAATAATATAATAAATAAATAATAATAATAATTATTATTAAACTTAATTATTATTTATAATTATTAATTATAAGAATATATAATATAATTGATAATAATTATGGATATTATTTTAATAATTATTATACTAATAATAATAATAATGCCATGTATTAAATAATTGTATGTAATCATCATTATGATCATTGTCTGGAAAGGAGGTTAGGGTAGTTGTTATCTTCTTAAACATAATAATTAATAGTAGTAGTAGTAGTAGTAAGTAATGGTGTGTGTCACTGTTGTGTGCACTGCTGTGTGTGTGCGTGTGTGCGGGCTTACTTACTCAGTTACTGCTACTACTACAACGGAATTATAAATAATAATAATTATTATTATCAAATAATAATGATCATCAGTCATCGTCATAGATCATTATTATTATTATTACTTTTTATTATATCAATCATTTATGTATGATAATGGTGATCCAATAACTTATTATTTATTATTATCATTAGTATAATAATGGCTAAACAAAACAAAATAAACTTCATTGTTGTTTATTTATATTATATGATTAATAATAATAAATAAAGAAGTGGAAAAAAAAGAGAATAGTGTTGTTATTGTTATGACTCTGACTGAAATACTTAAACATTAAATAAATGGTATTTTTTAGATGCCTTCAAGTTTTTGTTGTTGTTGTTCTTTGTGCTGGCTTTTATTATATCGCCTGGGTTATTATTATTATTATTATGGGTAATAGTAGTATAATAATATTATAATAATAATTAATAGAATTACAGTTATTTATTGATTGATCGTAGTAATGAAATGTGATAATAATAAAAACTGAATAAGTAGTACATGATAATGAATAAAACAATGAATAATAATAAGGATTATGTTTTCGTTATTTTTCCAATATCAGTTGATTACAATAATATAGCATTTATTGATTGATCATTATCACCCATCACCATGATTAACAATGCCAATTATTATTATTATACTTTCAATTGGTAGTTACGGTGGTTATGAATGATTATTATTATTAGTACTATGTCATAATCATTGTGATGCACGCTTATTTTTTTTTTATAGTAGTTTCATGTATTTATTGTTATCATATTCATGTTTGTCACATTACTTATGATTACGGGTAGGGTTGTTGTTGGGAGAATGTTATGAAAAATAATTCAATCATCTCTTGGCACTAACCTCACGGGTTTACCAAATGATGAAAGCCCTGTAATATTATTATTCATCACTGACCTAGTATTTTAATTGATGCTCCTCACAAAAAATTGCAACAGCCACATGATAAATTCCTTGTTCTTTTGTGCGATTATTTTTGTAAAAATACTTTAAACCAAAAACCAGAGTTATTATAAAAGTTCTCCAATGTCTTTTTTTATTTTTGTTTCCCCAATTAGTAAGGCACATTCACCGTGATTTTCCACATCTGTCCTGTAAACAAAGTTACCATGTGTTGGTGCAAATCCAGCAAAGGACTAGTATTTATGTACAAGCCTTCACTTAGTACATGGTTTCCTGTTCCAGGACTTGAAAATCTTATAGGACGCATCGTCTCTACTATTTTTTTTTCTACAATCCTATTAAGCCCATGTCTCTTGGTTTTTGATGATTTAAGCGGTAATTCAATATCTAAGCATAGCATATCTTAAGCATAGCTGTTTTTCAATAGAGTTAATTGAAGATTAAAACCAGTTATTTTTGGATTAAGATTATTTCATGCAAAGTTGATCTCATTTTTGAAACTAATATACTTCTATAATTTTCGTGAACTTGAATTATCTATTTTCTTTCCTTGGTTTTTAGGGAAAAACCTGTGATAACGACAGCTCGTGCAAGAAAACAAATGTGGATATGTTTTATGAGGAAAATAGTGCAACTTGTGCTCTTTGCAATATCGTGCTCAAGTAGCACATGGAAGTTCTTGGCTGTTGTTAAAAAGTAAAGTTTTAGTTTTCAAGTTATGAATGATCATCCATACTAAATCTATGTAAAAGGGTGAATGGGTTGTTTATGAACGTTAATCAACCTTAGAACAATTAACTGGGTAATTGAAAATTAAAATTTCAACTGTCAAAGTTATTCTTATTAAAAATTGTCAGCATGTGACAGCACTAATCTATATCATGAACTGTTGTTGTGTTGCATAGTTCAAGTAATTATGAAATTAAATTTTTAGAAAGCGCTTGAGGAAAATAAGAAGCTTTCAATGAGATTTGTGCCTTACTCTACTTCTAAAAAGCTGTCAATAATAACTTGTTATCTCATTGCACAAACGAAGGAGAAACCTGCAACGACAAGAGCAATAGTTATGGATGCACAACCACTTATTATGCATGAAATTTGTGGTTGTCGTAGCCCTAGTGACACGCACACTTGAGTAGGTTTAGAATGTGATTTCAAATTTGGATTGCAGTTGTGCCCTTTAGGTAGAGCTAAACAAATTCCCACTATCATTACGCCACAAAAGTCCAAATGTTGTGTCATCAGGTCACAACTGTTGTTTTCTTGCATTTCAGAGAAAGAATTTTGAACCCGATCGTTACAGCGCCATCTGTTATCGACACTTCACTAGGGATTGTTTTCACAACTATGGACAGTTCACCGTTGGATTAGCCTCACAGTATGTTGAAGTTTAGTTCTGAGAGTAAATTTTCCTCAGCTATGATTCTGCTAAACCCAGAAATGTTGACCATTATTTTTGTGCTTTGGTTTTTACTTTGTGGCATGCATAAAATTATTTGAATTAATGTGGGACTTCAGCATTTTTAATCCTATTGCAAATTGCCAGCTCACTCTGCTATTGCAGCTCTCTCAACAGATGCTATTTTTATACATAGCAAAGTAGGTTTCTGTATCACTTTTTTCTAACAGGCTGAGAAAATTAAAGGGAGCTTATCCAACCATTTACCCACCTAAGCCGACAACTTCTACTACTATTACGGCACCTCAACCAGTAGCTATGAAGCCAGCAACATCTTCCACCATTACTGATTCTCGTCCAGTGTCACCGGATCACACACTTGTTCAACCCACTGCAAACCCCATCCATCAAACGCCATCCTCTACTGCAATCGTTTATACACCTACACCTGTTATTGCTGATACACCTATCAGTAACAGACATGCGCGATTTGTGGCTCGCAAAGCACTGCAACCGTTTGTGTATGTTTTTTCACTATAAAACATTCTTTCCTTGCTTGTTAGATGTAGATACCCATGTGAGCCTAAACATAAAGAACGGTCACCTTATGGCTCAAAATGCAGCCAACGCAACATACGTTTAAACATGTCACTTGTTGATTTCTTTGAAACAGTTTGTTACCTACTTTTGTTGATCAGTGAAACTATACAAATGTTATCTTATTACCGCTTTGTTTATCCAGTGAGGTAGAGCCTAATTACAGGCTATTTAGAATGCCAGCGAGAGATGCTCGTCGTAGAAAAGCTTGCGCTTTGCCTACACCTGAAATGCCCATAACAAAGAAGTCGACTGGCAATCAGACTAGAAAGAGCTTGAATCGCAAACATGTGCGATCTCGACATGCACAATGTACCATGTACGTTTGGGGTATAGAATTGGGTAACTTGAGTCTATTTGAATTATAAGGTACATCTCAAGTATCAGAACAGCTTGAGTAGTCAAAACTTGATATTATCTCATACAGAGTTAAAACTACTTGGATGGTAAATGAAAATATTTACCGTAGTATTAATCGTAACATAGGCACAAAATAAATCATTTTTAGTCTATCCATTTACAGCATTGTACCACAGCAGTTGGAGCCATTGGTGGAGAAGGATGATGAACCTTGTGACTCGTCAGAGCATTCCTCTGACTACCAATCAGATTACTCTGATATGGATGATCTCGGTTCTGACTATGTCTCCTCAAGTGAGGAGGAGTTGGAGGACAACGTACCTAGTTTAGCTCCGTAAGTTTGCCTCAGTTTAAGGCTATCTTAATTGTAACCTGTTACTTTACGTTGCAATTATTGTTACCTGGTTGTAGAAGAGATTACATGAAAGTGTCAGGTAAAGAGTGTGTAAAAGTGTATGTACTAACAAAACATAACACAAATTCCTCTTTCGGTTGTTGTGAATATAGCGCTAGATTGAGTGTGGTACCTACAACGAGTATACTGGTTCCCTTTGGTGGAACAGGGGAAGGTTTCAGGGTTTCAGGTTTACCTGTATCGAATGAAGGCATTCAAGTTTTGAGACTCTGATAATTGAGTCCACCAGAAGAGGATTAATAAAACTTCTGCAGGCCAAAATTGCTGCCCATTTGATATTACTAATTCTCTTGAGCTTACCCCACACTTACACAATGGAGTTAGTCACACCGCCATTCTTACCATAATACTAACATCACAATGCTTATAACTTCAGTTTATTGTTGTGATATATTTCACTGGTTTCAGTAACATTGTCAACAGTTTTGAAAAAATGTGTATTTCAGTGGGTTGAAACAAGGGTTGTTTTACAACTCCCCAAAAATTATTGTCGAGGAGATGCAGTTGGATGAACTGCTGAAAGTATGTCGAGCCTGTTCCCAAACATGCACTTTAGAAAAAATGCGAATGGGCGCATTCCTCCAGGTCACAGCCTCATGCCTGTCCTGCGGCCACAGCTATACATTCCATAGCTCAACTAAAGTAGGCAGGTGAGTTATATGAAAGGGTGCTTTAGCAATAAAATTTGCAAGTATTAAACCAACGGTAATTCTGGAATCAAAATTGCTTGGTTTAATATGATTTTATGACCGTAAGATATTACAATATGCCTTATACAAAAACATTGCTACTGCTGTACAATATCAAGTACATTGTTGAGTATAGAAAGGGTTGTATTCAGAGAACTTTATTGTCAGGATACCGACCATAAACACAACTCTCAGTGCGGCTGTACTTTTCAATGGTGGTTTGGCGACCAAAACGCTTAGGATACTGAACAGTGTCAACATTCAAACGAGCTCTCTTAGAACATACTACGCTCATCAGAAAAACTATCTACATGGGGTAGGCTGATGTTACAACTTAATAGCAGTGATGACAGCAGTTATTTTCAGGACAGTCGATATAACTGTTGCCAAGTTTAGATTTGAATACCTGTTTGCTTGCCTGTAATGATCTATCAAATTCCAAGTGAACAGGTTTTAAATTGCGGTTTGAGGCATAGAGAACATAGCAAAAACAAAAAAAATGCTCACTTTCATGATCTAGATTATAAGAGAGTCTTATGGAAATCAACAAAAAGAGCTTATTGATAGCATAAAATCAAAAGGTGGAGTCATTGATGTAGCTGGAGACGGGCGCTGTAAGTGATTACACATCATTTTACTTGATGCCATGCTTGTGTTCTGGAGCAATATGTAACACTGTGCTGTGTAACAGCGACCATTGATACTGATTTGTTAGCAAATGTGAACACTGTTTGAAAGTGTTTGTCTTTTTTCCAGGCGACTCCCCTGGTCATTCAGCGCTCTTTGGTTCGTACTCCTTGATGGATACCAAGACAAAAAAAATTGTCTCATCTTCAGTGCTCAAGGTGAGATGGCAAATCTTCTTCGTGTAATATGTTGTGCTCTACACAATTTGTTTGTAACTTCCAGTAATGTCATGCTTGTTTTTTCCACACATTGATGCTGACCTATTCGGTCAAAACTTGTCAGCCCTGATACTGAATTAATTACTCAGGCGCAACATACTGAGTTTCAATTTTCTGCTTGAGCTCCTTGTTTAGCGGCAATTGGTATTATGGTAAAGGCTGAAAAGTGTTATGGGTATTATTGAAACAAAGTGTACACCTGGATAATTCAGAATGTACAGCTTTTGAAGCATTTTTTTTAAAGTACAATTACCAGGTCTATTGCATAAGTTGGTGCAGTTGAAAGATACGCACCTCCAGTACATGTCACAAAAAATTTGTTTATGATTTTTCAACTAATATGTAAAAAAAAAGCACTTGTGAGGCAAAATTTTCAAAGAAATGGCCGCCATTTTCAGCAAATTAATTTTAATACATATTTCATCTCTCTTTTGGTTACTTAACATGACACTTTTTCACATTGTTGTTCAGTCAATATAATAAATAATGGTCCATTTTCGAAATATAATACCTTTTACAAATGCTCTCAGGAGGGAATTTCCTAAAAAATTGCTTTGCCCAGCATTGTTGTCATTAAATAAAAAATGGTGGATTTGAAGACGATCATTCAATGGCCTTTTATTCCCTAGAGCTAGCATATTTGAGAAAAAAATTGATTTGGCTTCTGCAACGACTATTTGTAATAGCAACTACGAGCATCAGTTAGTTATTTACAAGCGTAGGCTTGTTGTCCAATCAATGAGTTTAGCCGCGGCTCCAAAAACGGTGGAATTACGTTACGTACGTGACCCAACAATATTGCTCATAACTGCGTGTAAAGCTCTGCTGCTTATTAAATTACTCAATAAACATGTTCAGGAACACAAGCTTCAACAACGATTCGAACTTCATCAGTTGTAGTGATGGAGGAGAAAAGAAAAAGTAAGTTAATTTTTTGCGGTGGACATTGTTACGATGTTACGAACATCATCATTGCCCTGCAATTGTTACGAACATTCATGTTTATATCTAAATATAAATTATTATTTCCTGTGTGTCGGTAGTATGACAATTTATTTGGGTTTAAGATGATAAATGTAGTGTATCAAGCATGTTCATTTGAATGCCAACCATATATTATACCAGTTTATTATTATTATATAATTATTCCACCGATCTGACAGAGTGGTGGAAGTTACGAACGGAGCTGAATTGTTTTAATTATTATAGATGATGTTTATAAGCAAAAATTATCAGTATTTATAAATTATTATTAATAAATAAATTATTAAAATTGGTTATTCCCTTATTATTAATTATTATTTATTATTATTAGTTATTTATTATTAGCTGATTATTATTATTTGTCATGATAAGGGTTGTTATTCATCATCACATATTATTTCGAGTTATTATTAATATTTAATTATGGTTAGCATGGTGGCCAAATAATTAAATAATAGTGATATTATAACTACTATGTTCCCATAGCTACTCAATTTTTTATTACTATCTTATTGAATAGTTTATTATTATTATTTGACGATTAGTTTTTATTATTCTGTCATTATTAGTTGTCAATATTATGTCTTTGAATGATGATGATGATGGTCACAATGGAATAATTTTATGTCGTTGATGATAACTATATATATTAGCTATTAACATTTTATAGGCTAATAGTAAAATGATATAATTAATAATTGATATTTATATACCAATATGGTTTTTTTTTCAATTAATATAATAATGTCATGCTGTTACTCAGAAATCACGAATAACAGTATCCTTGTGTCCTTATTAACACTCTTTAGCTGTCAATTGTTATCACCACTTATGTATAGTTCGGTACAGCAACTGTTCCCTTTGAGTTTGTCGATGGATACTATTTTTCAGCATCCATAAATGTAAATTAGTTGGTATCATTTGTCTAGTTCAAGGTCTTCCCGTTGGTGTTTGGTAATAAAGCAGTCGCTCTGTACGGTACTAATAATACTTTGCAATGCTATTACTGCTAAATCATCACTATTATTTCAGTTGAAAATTTTGCTGGAGGTTTTTGAAATTTATTTCATGTGACAGTACTGGAAAATTTATAATCCCAGTTATTTTTAATAATCATGAAAGCATGCCCATTATTTGCTGCAAAATGACGCGATTTCACTAATGTGAAGTATATCTTCAGTAGTATGCCCTATTATACAAAAGTCTTGATTTCCATCGTATAATTTAGGCCGTATATCTGTGAAAGTTGTTCTGCGTGAAGGAGTAAGCGAGCGTAAATCTCATAAGGCAGTGGCATCCAAAGCATACAGAGAAAGAAAAAAATGTGAAGAGTGGCTCAACAAAGAGCGAGAACGAATGCTCGATTATCGAGCCAACCAAACTGAGGAGCAAAGGACCAGAAACAATCAGAAAGCTAAAGAAAGAATGCGTAAGATGAGACTAAAAAAAAAAGAAGGGGCAAAAGTGGATACGGGAACAAAAAAGAAAGAAACAAGATCAGTGGCAGAGAAAGCTAAGAAGTTGCGGGAATACAAAACTCAAAAGCAGCGGGAATATCGTGCAAAGATGTCTGGAGCCAAAAAGAGATCAATAAGAGCTAAGGATGCCAAATATCGAATCAGAAAGCAGGAAGAGAAATTTGAGCAAGAAAAAAAGAAGGTAGAACAAAGACTTAACCGACAAAAACGTTCAAATGAGGCCAAAGCGTCTGCTGCAGACAAAATTGAAAATTTAATTCAAACCGCTACTCCTTCTACATCAAAAAAGCTTGCATCCAGTTTCATCTACAAACACAAGACGAGACGAGCTATCATAAAATCTCTTCAAGCGGTATCATCTTCAGCGAAGAAAACAGTCATAGATGTGCTTCGAAAGCAGAAGCCAGCAAACAAACAAGGGATTGCCCAAGTCCTTAACATTAGGCGTCCTACCTTGTCCTATAAACCCAAAGGCCGAGCTAATACTAACCGAAAGGTGGGGCCATTGGAGCAGAAAGTTATAGAAAAGTTTTTCAAACAAGTAAATATCAGCACTCCTTTCCCCAATAAAAGAAGAAGCAAAAATTCGGAACCGTACTATGTTATGCAGATGCCTTTGATAACTGCATATCGGGAGTTCAGAATACAGCATCCTGAAATTCAGATAGGAATTTTTTCTTTCCAGAGATATCGTCCTAAATGTGTTTATCTACTGAGGAAACGTAAATGGTTGCAGTGTGTCTGTGATATTTGTGCCAATGTTTCTTACTTGTGTTCAGCAATCTATCACTCTATGATAAGGTCCAATTTTGAAGTACCTAACTGGTTACCAGTAACCAATGCTATCACCGTTGGCCTGAAAACGCTATGCGATGGGGCTGACAACTTTCCACCTTCATGCCTGAAACGATCTTGTAAGCGATGTGGGGTGCAGAAACTTACAGCTGATCTTTCACAGTGGTGTGAGGATGATAGGAGTGATACCATTCAATGGAAAGAATGGAAGGCGGTTCAGCAAACTGTGAGAGGAAAAGTGTCAAGGCGCATGAAGCTAGAAGCCACCAATGGATCTCGTCGAGAGGCAGTTGGACATTTAAAGAAAAAATTGGAAAATTTTGGTGAGCATTGTTTTTACGCTAAGTGGCAACAAAAGCAATTCCATAAGAGCATGGCGGAAATTGCAGTCAATGAGGTGGTTACTGTTGTCGACTTTTCTGAAAACTTTTCATGTGTTCAGCAAGATGAAGCGCAGTCTGCATATTACAGTCATAACTCAGTCACCATTCACCCTTGTGTGTGCTCGTATATCAAAGACGGTTTAAGGATTAGGGACTCAGTTGTATTTATCTCTGACGACTTAAAACATGATGCAGGGGCTGTTAAAGCATTTATTCATGAGCTAATTCATCACCTGAAAATGCAACTGCCAAACATGGAGACTCTTACTGTATGGAGTGATGGGTGTGCTGCACAGTACAAGTCTAAGCAGCCCTTTGCCAATATAGCAGATGGATTTGGTCACTCGAATGTCAACCTTCAGTGGCATTACTTCGGTTCCCGTCATGGCAAAAACCCAAGTGATGGAGAAAGTGGGGTTGTAAAAACTAAAATGTCCCGGTTGATGCTCACTAGTCAAATAATGGTAGACTCGGCTGAGCAGTTTGCAACAGAGGCATCCCGTCATTTAACAGTTTTGGACGGTACAAGTCTTCGCCATTTATATTATGTGAAGTCCAACATAATTGAAAAGTTCAGAGCCAGTCAGCCAGAGGCATGTCCAATTAGGGGCTCTCATGGTTTTCACGCTTTGTACAGAGTGGTGGCTGGTACATTGGATAGCAATGCTGCTTCTTGTTTCTGTACATCTTGCAGATCGAAAAACGGCCAATGTCAATTTGGCTTAAGTTTATGTACTCGCAAAGTGTTGTACAAAGGTTTGTTACTCGCTTCAAAGGGCAGTATTAGTTACTGCTTGCTACCCAATTGTAGTCGGCATGCTGAAGCTATTTGGATACAGCTTTTGCTTTGCCTGTTGAATAATCCCCATCTCCAAGCATCCCTATAGTTGCATAGTTGTTTTAGTGCATTTTTTTTTTACTTTTTCTAGCTTAGTAAAAGCAAAATCACCAGTATCGGTTTTCATATTATACTTAAGACTAAAGTAGTTTCCTACTTTCATGAAATAGTAGAAACAAGTATGATAATCAAACAAGTAATCATAATCTTCTAGTCAAGCCTGCAAACATAACAATGTTTTTTTTTACAACTGTAGAATTGGATGGTGAGCCTGAGAGATTGAGTGAAGATGAGGATGAAAGCATGACATTAGAGCCTAGTGATGTGGATTGGAGGTGAAGTATAATTTTTTCATGACATTTTGGTTCGGTATGCAGAAAAATGACCTAGAAAAAGTCGACTCTGTTGTTCAATGTAACTTAATAATTTTGCCATTTTTTTGTAATAAACTATTCTTGTGTTTGCAGTGAGGATTTCGATGAAACTTTCGTGGTGGAGATGGACTACTGAGTTGTAGTTTGTTGTATTATCATTTGTGAATTGTTTTCTTAAAATATATTAAAATCTATACGCAACATGTCTTGAAATTCTAATCCATGTCTGAAAGTATAAGTCCAATAGTCATATACAACATTAGTCGGGCAAATAACGTTCCAGGCATTTACGCAATGTGTTTAAAGAAACTGACACTTCAGAAATAGGAAGCTATTGCGAGTGATCAGCTAATTCAGTTTGAATATTAAAGCCCAATGAGCTACTAACGTTTTCGTTGGATTGCCTTAACAGTTGTGTGGACAATTCATGTTACATACATCGCCATTGTTAGCACCACTTCATGAGGCAAATTTTCTTTTGACATTTTCATAAACTGCAAGGTTTAGCGGTCAATCGTATCTTTCTTTTGAGCCTACCCCAATGCAATTTTTTAGAAGCAACTGCAGTAACAAAAGTTTCGAAATTGTTTACTTTTATATTGTTTCGGATGAATGTTGCATCTAACCAAAATATTGCATTTATGCTCATTTGTTGTCATAAATCATTTACAAACTTAATTTGACGCTCAATGTATACAGCGCCTATGAGTTTATCACATTTCTGATCAATTCTTTCCACATTATGGAATACATCCTTTGGTTTCATATGTGGAATTGAGTGTGTTACGTACATCGCCGTTGGTAGCATAGCACCTTACTGAGCAAAGCCTGTTCACTAGTAGGTCTTCAAACTATTGAAAAGTTACTGGTTATGGATTTAAAAGAAATGCATCAAGTTTTGTTGTAAATCATGAAATATTATTGTGCAGATGGGATAACGAACATTGTTAAAAGTTCAGTGCACCTAAACGTAATCATGCGGATTGCAACCATTGTTGCTACACTTAGTTTGCTGTGGAGCATTGTCACCAAACTCAATCCAGAGCATTTCTGCAACAATAATGCATCACTTCTAGCAGTTTAATGTTAGTGGAAACAGTATATGTGAATTTATGATTGTTTGAAGGCTGTGGAATTATACATGTTACATACATCGCCAACAGCAACAGTGAAGGCTTTAGGCGTTGATATCTTGGTGATCGTTAGTGAGAATTCTTCAATTTTTTTTTACAATGTTCAGACAGATTTACAGAACACAACATGGTAAACTGGAGGCAATACAAACATTTTTAATTTTTCAATCAAATACCGCCTTTGTGTACACTTTGTTTCAATAATACCCTTATTTTAATTAACATTTTTCTCAGTCGACTGAATCTACTTCATCAAATGCAATGGAGATGGATGGGCTGTTACGCTGTATGGATGAACTGAAAAAAAATGGTATCAGAATCAAATCTCTAACAACTGACAGGCATCCTACTGTGGAATCACAGATGGCGAAGAGATTTCCGGAAATTGCTCATCGGTTTGATACATGGCATGTGGTCAAATCGTAAGTGTGACTCTTGACATTATTTTTGAAACAGCTTTTGAATTCCAATTGACTGTTAGTCAATTATTTTGTAGCTCATATGCATATTCATAAAAACTAATGATTTTCTTTATTTTCAAACATATTTCTTGTTCCAAGTACAACATTTTTAATTAATTTTAATAAGAATTAAAATTTATGCAAAATTATAGTAAGTATTAAAAGATGAATGACCATTCTGTCTAAGATCAAGTAACTACAGACATTATGCTCTTTAGTCTCAAAAAGAAGCTTGCTGAGATCTCTCGGTTGTCGCCATTTCGAAAGCTGGCAAAATGGGTAAAGGAAATTACCAACCACCTGTACTACTCTGTGAAGGTGACAGAGCCTCTCACAGATCGGAGGAGACAGCTGTGGCTGACTATGTTCAACCATATACAAAATGTGCATTCCCACCCAGAATACCCTTTACATCCACGTTGCGAGCATGGGGACTTGCCCGAACGTTTTGTTGATCCTGAGTCAGGCAAGATCTTCATCCGGTATTACATTTTAAAAGGTCTGTACACCCTAAGTAATTCAATTGAAGATATATAAATGGCCTTGCTTAATGATACGTCTGTATTACCAGGAAGGATGTTGTCTTATTCTGGAACCCCTCCCCCCCCCATTTAACTTGATGCATTCGCTTTATTAGTATCGATTTTTTATTAGATTTGCCACGCTGCCACCATGAATTAGCAGTTTGGTTTCAATAATCTAGAGACGCTTTTAATAACAAGATAAATTGCTGGGCAGTTGTGTAAAATTATGTCACATGTTATTCTGTAATGTCTAGCTTATCTCGCTTTTACCCAGGAAAAAAATTAGCTGAAAAATTGGAACCTGTTCTGAAGGATGAAAAGTTATTGAAGGCGATAAGCAGGTGCTCTCATGAAGACACCGGTGAGCTTGAGTCATACCATAGTATGCTCAACAGGAATGCTCCCAAAATGATTGGGTTTTCTCATCAGGGAATGATATCAAGGTGAGTTATTCACTGTCACTCACTCACCATTGTAACCAGATCAGGATCATTGGTTAATCACAATTTAATAGGTTCTTGTTACGCGATGGTTGTAAGTGCAGATTTCTATGAATGGAAGTACATAGTATCATGATTTTGCTAATGACCAATAACCAATAATCCCTCTACCCAAAAAAAGTAATATCAGGTAACTGTGGGGTCAAATGTTCATCGCGTGTTACAGAGTCCAGCTTACAGCAATGCACCAGAATGAGAACGCTGTCCGGGGTAGGAAGAAAACGAAAGAAGGAAAGGACGTGATGAAAGTACAGAGAAAAAAAATAACGAACCAAAATCCAACTGCGTATTATCTCAAAGAAGATGCAACCTATGGTAAGAAAACAGCATGATAGCTACTTACTTATGAGGCTGCTTTATACAAGTCTTACCCCCAAAGCTAAAAATAGACATTGAACGTACAGTAAAAAAAGATATTAAATAAAATTATCATTTATGGGAAATTGAACCTGGATCGCAGGATCATACTTCTACATCAAAGAACACAGTGATGAGATAAGGCAACTAGAGAAACAATTATACACCTGCATCACAAAAGAGTTGCTCAACAGTTTATAGATGTAGTGGAGCTTTTTATGGATCAGAACTTTGTAAAATGGGAAATACATTTACATATTGATTAGGTCTCTGCAAAGGGTACTGGTATCAAACAATATATTACAGCATGCCACTTCATTTGTGGTTTTGAGATAACTGTATGTATGCCAGTTGTCTGTCCTTTCAGGCTACAGACACAAGATGTTCATACGGTTGGAAGAATTGGTTGAGTCACAAAAGATGCTCCCTGTTGTGGCAGATGCCACTATCCCATCCTTGGCCAGCAGAGGGGAACAGATATCTCGATCAGAGGTTGAGTGTAGACAGAAGTCACGAGGACTCAAGAGGAAAGGCCCTCACATAATCCATGAGAGCGAGGAGGAAGAGGAAGGAGCTCGTAGGAAAAAAACTATAAACAATTAGCTGATCAACAACAAATTATATGTGATACCTTTATCTTGTGTTTACTTATACAGTTTACCAAAAAAGACTATGCGAGAGCTGAGAATGCTGGCTTTGGATATGAAGCCTTTTTACACACTTAAAGGTTGCAATCATCACCATAATTTCTGCTAAAATTCCAGCATATACAAGTTGTTGAAACATTGATGCATCATTGTGATTGAGTGCCTACATTATAAAACCTGTAAAATACTGTGACATTTGTGTTTTTATCTTTCTGACTTCCACCTCGCTTTGATCACCCAGCTCTCATTTGCTTGATGGGTAATAGTGACGCAAATCAGAGAAGTCAAATTTATTACTTACATATCTTGTGCTAATGCCATTTTGTATAACAATGCGAGGATCAAATAAATCGAGAGCAAATTTTAATACAACAGTGACCATATTTAGCCAAATTACTTTATAAATGGCATCATTTATAACAGAATATTATACATGGTGGGTATTCACGGTCTATTTATGACATTAGAGATCAGTAAAGGTTCAATACAAATCTTCAAATTCACTGAACTTCCAGTCTGCAAACAGTTCCTCATCATCGGTAGGAGGATACTTCGCCTGCACTAAGGAATAGAGACAGGCTGGGAGTGGCCGGCGCTGACTTTTTTTCAATTCTGGGTACAGCCAGAAAATAAGGATTCGATAGCTGCAGAACCGATTCTTTCTTGCCTGGTCTGCATCAGTCGGGTTGGCAGGAAAAAGGTCATCTGAAAGTATTAAAAAACAATGGGAGGATAAAGCTCTTTTGATGAATATATACCAATACAACTTATCGGCAATAATGAATTTCTGCTGCTGTTTGGTTCGCTGCAACATTATTTAAATATGGATATCGCTCTTGCCATATTATTTTCCAACACCCAGCCAACTGTGGTGACTAAGATTCACATCACATTGGTATTAATTTACCACCATATTTCACCAGTGCCCAATTTTAATGCTTACCGTGGTAATGTAGGTATCTAACATACTCCAATGATATTGGTCCAGGTTTGAGAAACTGATCAATGTACTCGTGTTTGCAGATACATCTAGAAAAAGAGACATTTTCCTAGTGCACTTATAAATGGTAATAAGAGCATCTCATAATATCACTCTATCTCAAAATGCTTTTATAGTCTATATCCAAAGTATTATGTACAGTACAATCTAGACTTAATCTCCAAAAATGACGATGTAAACTGCTAAATTCAGAAAACCTCTAACATAAGTTCATCATTATTTAGAAAACACTGTGGGCATGTCAAACAATGATTTCATTTGTTGAATATTTTGTACAGGTTTTCAGATAGGTAAGCTTACTGTAAGTCTTTTCCTTTCATTATGTTGGCCACTTTGTGAATGGCAAGACAACATTTGTTCTGCTTTCTTGTTGGCATCACCTGGCACTTGCCACATTTACACCACTCATCCACATTCTTGAACTCTTCTATTATCTATCCTCAATAAAACACCAAACTAAAATAAAATACAGATAGTCCCTTCATCACATTGATTCACTTACTGACATAGGGAGACAAACTTTACCGCACCGCAGCCCTCAAGGCTATATAAATGTTATAATACCGTTAAGTCAAGTTGGCAGCAGCACATTACCAGATTTAAAATAAATCAAGCTGGCTTGCACACCAAACGACATAAGAATCAGTTGCTTACCTCTTCACGTGTTTCTCGGGGTTCCCCGTCATCTTCAAAAATTTCCTCCTCTCCAACAGGGTCAAACTGGTGGGGCTGGATATCAGCAAACCTTGGCTACAATACACCAAGAAAATTATTGCATCAGAGTTACAACATTGACACACTCTTATAGAAGACATGCAAATATATACAGGTGGAATGATATATCATATACACATTATTATAACGTGTACAAAACTCATGCGAGCATAGCGTACATTAACACAAGGCTTTTATATATATAACGTTGTCTCACACAGTTTTATAGTTTTTAAATATTCTTGTGTGACTGATTATTTAACAACTAGGAGCCACAGACTGCTAGAAACAAAATTAAAAAGCTATAAATATGACACATTAAATTGCAGAGGTTTAGCTAGTCATTGCACTGCCTACTAGAGTGATATATACATGTGTGTAAAAAGTCTAGACAACGACATAATTTCCACCATCCACCATTAGTACAAAGAAATATTGTTATTATTATTATTGCATTAATAAGTAATGTAGGCAAATAATATTACATATATGTGTGCGTATGAGTGAGTGCGTGTAATAACAAGACGCAAGTAGTACTATTTCCAAGTAGCAGTAGTAGTAAGTATTAATAGTAGTGGTGGTGGAAGCGTTACTGTAGGTAGTAGCCAAATAATAATAAACAATTAAATAGTAGTAATAAATTGTTATAATTATTATTATTATAATAATACTTACTAATGATTTGTTGTTTAGTTTAAATAAATAATTTAATATTTTTATTACTACAAATGATGATGATGATCGATGAGGATTTTGCAAATGTTGTTGCTATTGATAATTATCATTTATTTATTATTATAATTATTATTATAATAGTTGCTTGTTACAATAATAATGTTAATTAATTAAAGTAGTAGTGTTATTAATAAATTATTATTATTATTATTATTATTATTATAACTACTATTATTATAATTATTATATTATTATTAATTTATAGTAATTTATTTATTTCTATTTATTATTATTATCATTATTATCATCTTATTATTACAACTAATATCTACTCACCTGCTGTTGTTCTATCAGTTCAATATCATCTGAGTCTGAGTGAAATGACATGGTCATGGATAGTATGTACAAAAAAGTAGAGTTAGAAAAAGTAGTTTGATTACAAAATAATAATATAATTTATTGGTTGTTATCGTGAGTGAGCATCGCAGAAATGATCAATACTTGAATCCAGGAAATCGAAGCCTCAGAGTAGCTGTGTCTATTAGGGTCTTCAAAGACAAGGAGATGCGCCTCTTCTACTAACTAAGTTATCAAGCTATTGACAATAGTCCAATCAATAATGGCTAATGAGAAGCAAGAAGATCTGATTGGCTTAAAAAATATTGTAAGGAAAGACAACTACTTCCGACCCGAAGATGACGTCAGTTTTAAGTGGTGTAAAAGTTGGCGAGCATTTCTGGAAGAGGGGTAATTTGCAGGCTTGTAGATCAAGACTGAGAAAGCCTAGAGGGTCATCCAATACACCAATCTGCAGCTTAAGACTTGAGTATTCAGAAAATCCACAAAAAAGTGTTCATTGCTGTCATGCTTTAATGCAACATTTACTAAAACAGCAAAAGTATAAAATAGAAGTACTTATTCAATCTCTGAATTTTGCATAAGTAAATGTTTGAATCGTAGTTACACTTACTCAGCAAGGTTGACGTCACATAACTATCACCAATATACAGCATCCCAGAAGTATAGAGTAAACTTGAGGGAAAATCAATATAACATTGGGTGGGATCTTTACTACCGATTGCAGCAAAGCAGATGGAAGAAACCACACATCTGGCTGTGTCAATAATGCGAACCCTGTGTGTCTCATACTCTACCACGGCATAGAGATCTTTGTAAATTGTTTGTACATCAGTGAGTGACTTGTATGGTCCAACATAGAGGCTTCCGTCAATGTAGCCGCTAGCATTATTGTAAGTAGTCAATGTAGATGTGTCAACTTGCAGCCTTTTAAAAGAATCGTTATCAACAATAAGCATAACATTGCAGTAGTACGGATCCCATTGAATAGAATTTATCCCTGGCAGAGCATTATGCAGGAAGGTTGTTACGAGTTTGGCGTCTACATAAATTAAACGGATATTTCCTATTTCTTCTGCTATGAAAATTAGATTGGGATTGCCAGGGTGCTGGATCAAATCCACTGGTTTTTTGAATTTAGCTGCAGTTCCAACTCCATCTAAATAGCCTGGACTTCGGCATTTACCCACAAAGTCTGACACGTAGTTGTTATCTGTCCTATTTAGGAGCCGAATGCAATGGTGGGATTTCTCTGTTAGTAGAACTAGCTCTGGTGAAATCTGACAAATTTTGGGTCCAGAAACAAGAGCCATTCTCCCGTACCCATTGGTGTAGCCTGAGCGTGAGCTGTTTCCAACTAAAACTATTTTTTCTCCGTTGTCATTAATGGTTTCTACTGTATAGAAGGTAGAAACTAATAGATTACCAGAAATGTATTGGTCTTGTTCGAGGTCATCGATTGGTAGAAAAGGCGTACCTAACAATATGCGTGGGTCTTTTGGATTTCTTGTAAAAATTTTAAAAGTGCCAAATTCGACTCTGTAAAACAACAGAAGCAAAGGTCAATAATAAATTGCTTGTGCAAGATGCATAAAATACATTCCTAAACAAAATTTCAAGTTCACTTACCTTGTTCCATCGGGCATGCTGTAATTTGCAAGAATGGTCTCCTGTTTTGCTCCATTAAATGCACTCAGTAGTAGCATCTAAACAAAAAAGGATCAATTTGATTATCTTTGTTTGCAAAATCTGGTTAAGAAACTGAGAAAGTAGTGTCTAATTTTTGTTTGGTTTGTACATATAACTAATCAAAAACTAGTTATCTAGTCTCATAGAAAAGACGGTGCTTCTGATTGTAAATTTGAAAAATATTTTTCAATCTATTCAATGTGGCCTAGTAATATCTTTAATCACTTGGCTAGTCTGTGTTTGTGTTTTAGCTTGTGGTACAGGTGTAATCTCAATAGTAGAGCAGTACGTATAGCTATGCATGTACGTTATAAAACTGCTCTCATGTAACTTTGCTGTTTTCTAGGCGAGTGTTTTTGTTTAGAGATAGTCAAATATATGTATGAAACTGATCTATCGAGTTTGGCTTGGATGGTTAACACTCAGTGATCGATTGACTGGTTAGCCACCTATTCAATTGGCTGATCAAACCTTGACTAAATAATGCGGTCTGTACAGTAGAAGTGCAAACAGCAGCAACTACTGCTGCTAGTCAGCAGATGATCACTGATGCCTAGCCAGTGCTAGTCAATCCAAGTATAGTGAAGCAAACCTGCTGCTAGTCAAAATCTGCGGCAAAGAGTGTTAACTTACATGCAGGGAGTGCAATTACAATAAAATCTTGCATAGTACGATAAAACTTTTTCATCTATTAAAGTTAACAGACACAATTACCAAACTTTTGAACCATTTTTTCTTTTAAATTGCGGTGGATTTCACCACATACAGCTTGTGAGCATTACTTAGTAATGTTCCCTATAGCTTTCAAGCATCAAGCATGCCTCAGTACAACAATACATCAGTGTGGCATTTATTGCATTTAGCCTAATAGTTTAAATGAGCAATTGCATTAATATCAGTAGTAATAAGGGAGCAGATCTCTAATGGAGTCTAAGGAGAAGGTTCTCCTGGTTCCAGGTATTTGAAGTATGCACACAGTTACCATGAGAACCTGTGAAGTATCTTTTTGTGTGCACCAGTTGTTTAGAATGTATGGTAATTTTATAGTATGGAATGTTGATTATTACATTGTATGGTGTGTTGGATGTTCTGGAGGTTTTCCTGGTCCATTGGGTGCGTTTTTTGTGTGCACCAGGTGTTTAGAATGTATTGTTGGTATTTATTGGTATTTATGGGTGTGGTATGTTGATTTATCCTCGGGTGCCTTCTTGTGTGCACCAGGAGTAGTAATATATGAGCAGATTCTCCCTACCAAGTGTTTTTTTGTGGATTAGATCTTAGGGGTTATGCAATGAGTTACGACGTTGGATGAATTCCGCCGAGTTTATATTGTATTTCATTTGAGAAGGCATTTGAGTGGCATTTAAGTGGCATTTGAGTTTTTGATTATTTTTTTACTTAATTTGAACTCATATGGGCAGCTAGACTTTGAATGTATGGCATTTAAGTTTTTGATAATTTTTTTTACATAATT